>JAQZBX010014595.1:0-38455 GCA_029593785.1 Cabassous unicinctus
ATTAAACCCTTATCAGATATGTGATTTCCAAATATTTTTTCCCATTGAGTTGGCTGCCGTTTCACCCTTCTGACAAAGTCCTGTGAGGTGCAAAAGTGTTTAATTTTGAGGAGGTCCCATTTATCTATTTTTTCTTTTGTTGCATGTGCTTCGGGTGTAAGGTCCAAGAAACCACCACCTATGACAAGGTCTTGAAGATCATAAAGATTTTTGCACAAAATAATCAATTTAAATATTTTTCAAAAAGAAAAAAATTTTTTAATTTTATTGAAGTATATAATTCATACATTAACATACATAAAGAATAAATGTATAGTAAAAGTTGTGAACTTACAAAACAAACATACATATCATCATATAGGGCTCGCATTCCCACCACCAACACCTTGCATTGTGGTGAAACATTTGTTACAGACTATGAAAGAGCATCATCAAAACAATATCACTAACTATAGCTCATATGTTACATTTGGTGTATGTTCCCCCTACCCACCCACTGTATTCATATGAGATATTTGTTATAGTTCATGAGAGAATGTTCTCATATTTTCCCATTTTCTACTACAGGATTTCCTGTGCTATACAGTTCTATGTTTTGTACAATCCATTCAAAGTACATACTCAGTGGCTCTCATTTTTATCACAAAACTACGTAGTCATCACTTCAGTCAAATTTAGAATGTTTTCTTTACTCAAAAAGGAAAAATCCCATAACCCTTTATATCCCCCTATTGTTGTCCCTTAGAATTGCTATAATATCTCCTTTGCCATTGCTGCAAAAATATTACGTTACTGTTAACTATCATCCATAAGTTACATTAGTTGTAATTTGCCCACATATCACCATTTCCTTAAGACTGTAAAAGACGAACATTCTTATATTTATACTACTAACCACAATCTTCATCAACCATTCAAATCACTGTTGTACATTCCCTAGATTATTCTCTAGCTTCCTTTCAATTGACATTTACCTCCACAGACAACCCCTTTTAGCCAGAATCACATTTATAAATCAGCAGTGTTAGACTCACTATAATGTAATATCATCAACTATATTCTTTTCCACACTTCTACAATAAACCTTATTAAAAATCTTACATACTTTAAGCAGCAGCTCCCTTTCTCAACCAACATTCTATCTCCTAGTAACCAATACCCTAGAATTTACCTCTGTGAGTTTACTCATCATATTTACTTCATACTAGTGAGACTATACAATATTCGTCCTTTTGTGTCTGGCTTATTTCACTCAACATGTCCTCAAGTTTCATCTATGTTGTTATATGCATCCCGATTTCATTTCAGTCCATTGTATGTATATACCATGTTTTGTTTATCCATTCATCAGTTGATGGACACTTGGGCTGTTTCCATATTTTAGCAATTGCAAATAATGCTGCTATGAACATCAGTGTGCAAATAGTTCACATCCTGCTTTCAGTTCTTCTGAATATATTTCTAGTAACAGGATTGCTGGATCATAACAGCAGTTCTATATTCAGCTTCTTAAGGAACTGCCAAACTGTCTTCCACAAGGCTGCACCATTCTGCAATCCCACCAACTGTGAAGAAGTGTTCCTATTTCTCCACAACCTCTCCAACACTTGTAGTTTTCTGTTTAAAAAAAAAAAAAATAGACATTCTATAACATGTGAAATAGTATCTCATTGAAGTTTTGATCTACATTTCCCTAATAGCTAGTGACGTTGAATATTTTTTCATGGGTTTTTTGGCCATTTGTATTTCCTCGTTCGAAAATGTCTATTCAAGTCTTTTGCCTATTTTTCAACTGGGGATGTCTTTTTATCATTGAGTTGTATGATCTCTTGATATAACATTGATATCAAATATGGTATCCAAATATTTTCTCCCATTGAGTAGGCTGCCTTTTTACTTTCTTGATAAAGTCTTTTGAAGAACAAAAGTGTTTAATTTTGAAGAGATCCCATTTATCTATTTTTTCTTCTGTTGCTTGTGCTTTGGGTGTAAAGTTTAAAAAACTACCACCTACTTGAAGATGTTTCCCTACTTTTTCATCTAGGAGTTTTATGATTGTAGCTTCTATATTTAGGTCCTTGATCCATTTTGAGTTAATTTTGTATAAGGTGTGAGGTAGGGGTCCTCTTTCTTTCTTTTGGATTTGGATACCCAGTTCTCCCAGCTCAATTTGTTGAATAGACTGTTCTGGCCCAGCTGGGTGACTTTGACAGTCTTGTCAAAAATCACTCTACCATAGATATCAAGGTCTATTTCTTAAACATCAATTCAGTTCCATTGGTCAATCTGTCTAGCTTTATGCCAGTACCATGCTGTCTTTACCACTGTAGCTAGGTAATGTGATTTAAAGTCAGTAAGTGAGAGTCCTCCAATTTTGTTCTTTTTGTAAGTCATTTTTGATGATTTGGGCCACTTACCCTTCCAAATAAACTTGATAATTGGCTTTTCTATTTCTGCAAAGCAGGCTGTTGGAATTATGATTGGGATGTTCTTGATTCTGTACATCAGTTTGATTAGAATTGATATCTTAATGATACTTAGTTTTCCAATCTATGAACACAAAATGTCCTTCAATTTATTTATGTCTTTTTGGTTTCTTTTAGCAATGTTTTGTAGGTTTCTGAATACAGGTTCTTTATGTCCTTGGTTAAGTTTATTCCTAAATATTTGATTCTTTTAGTCACTATTATAAATGAACTTTTTAATGACTTCCTCATCAGATTGCTTATTAGTAGTGTATAGAGACACTACTGATTTCTTTTTATATTAATCTTGTATCCTACCACTTTGCTGAAACCATCTATTAGTTCTAGTAGCTTCATTATGGATTTTTTGGGGATTTTCTACATATAGGATCATATCATCAGGGAATAGCAAAAGTTTTACTTCTTCCTTTCCTATTTGGGTGACTTTGATTTCTTTTTCTTGCCTAATGGCTCTAACACATAACAATATTCCTAGCCCAATATTGAATAACTGTGGTGACAGTGGGCATCCTTGTCTTGTTTCCAATCTCAGCAGGAAAGCTTTCAGTCTTTCCCTGTTTGAGCACAATGCGAGCCATAGATTTTTCATATATGCACTTTACCCTGTTGAGAAAGCTTCCTTCTATTCCTATATTTTGGAGTGTTTTTATCAAAAAGGATGCCGTGTTTTGTCAGGAGGCTTTTCTGCACCAATCAAGAGGATCATGTGATTTTTCTTCTTCAATTTATTAGTGTAGTTTATTATACTAATTGATTTTCTTGTGTTTAACCATGCTTCCATACCCAGGATAAAACCCACTTGACCATGATATATAATTCTTTTAATGTGCTTTTAGATTTTGTTTGCAAGTATTTTGTTGAGGATTTTTGCATCTATATTATTAGAGAAACTGGTCTGTAATTTTCTTTTTTGTAGTATCTTTGTCTGGTTTTGGCATTAGGATGATGCTGGTTTCATAGAATGAATTTGATAATATTCCTTCCTGTTCAAATTTTGGAAGAGCTTGAGCAAGACTGCTATTATATCATCATTGAATGATTGGTAGAATTCACCTGTGAGGTCATCTGGACCTGCACTTTTTTATTTTGGGAGATTTTTGATGAGTGTTTCAATCTCTTTACTTATGATTGAATTATTGAGGTCTTCTTTTGCTTCTAGCATCAGTGTAGGTTGCTTGTGTGTTTCCAGGAATATGTCCATTTCATCTACATTGTCTAGTTTGTTGGTGTACAGTTGTTGAGAGTATCCTTTTATGATCTCTCTTATTTCTTCATGGTCAGTGGTAATGTCTCCCTTCTCATTTCTGATTTTACTTATTTGCATCTTCTCTTTTTTTTTTTTTTTTTGTCGGTCTAGCTAAGTGTTTGTCGATTTTGTTGATCCCGAAGAACCAACTTTTGTTTTTTTTATTCTCTCTATTTTTTTCCCCCAGTTTTATTTATTTCTGCTCTCATCTTTATGAGTTCTTTCCTTCAACTTAGTTTGGGATTAGTTTGCTGTTCTTTTTCTTGTTCCTCCAAGTAGGCAGATAGGTGATCCATTTTAGCTCTTTCTTCTTTTTTAATGTATGCATTGAAGGCTATAAATCTCCTTCTCAGAACTGCCTTTGCTGTAACCCATAGGTTTTGATATGTTGTGTTCTTGTTTTCAATTGTCTCAAGATATTTACTGATTTTTCTTGCAATTTCTTCTTTGACCCACTGATTATTTATGAGTGTGTTGGTTAATCTACGTATATTTTTTAATTTCCCCTTTTTTCATCCATTATTGATTTTTAGCTTCATTCCATTATGATCAGATAAAGTGCTTTGTATAATTTCAATCTTTTAAAATTTACTGAGACCTGTCTTGTGAACCAACATATGATCTATCCTGGAAAAAGATCCATGAGCACTTGAAAAGAATGTATATCTGCTGTTTGGGGATTAATGCTCTATACATTAGGAGCATACCTAACTATACAGTTAGGTCTAGTTTATTTATCATAGTATTCAAATTCTCTTTTTCCTTATTTATCCTCTGTCCAGATGTTCTATCCCATGCTGAGAGTGGGGTATTGAAGTCTCCAAGTGTTTACATAGAGACATTTTTTTCTCCCTTCAGTTTTGCCAGTGTGTGCCGCATGTATTTTTGAGCACTCTGGTTAGGTGTATACACATTTAAGATAGGTATTTCTTCTTGGTGAATTGCCCCTTTTATTACTATATAATGACTTTCTATATCTCTTATAACAGTTTTGCATTTAAAATCTATTTTTTCCAATATTAATATCACTATTCCAGATTTTATTTTGGTTATTATTTGCATGAAATATCATTTTCCAACCTTTCACTTTAATCTGATTATGTCCTTATGTCTGAAGTGAGTCTCTTGTATATAGCATATAGATGGCTGATATTTATTTATCCATTCTGTCAGTCTATATCTTTTGATTGGGGAATTCAATCCATTAACACTCAGTGTTATTACTGTAAAGGCATTACTTACTCTGTCCATTTTATCCTTTGTCTTTCCATTGTCATATCTTACTATTGTCTGTCTTTTTATCCTATAAGTTACCCTTATCAATCAACTTCATTTCTGCTTTCTTCTCCAAGTCTCTCACGCTTGTCTTTTCCTCTCAGGCTGAAACACTCCCTTTAGTTTCTCTTGTAAATCTGGTCTTTTGGTAACATACTCTCTCAGTTTTTGTTTGTCTGTGAAGACTTTAAACTCACCCTCGTTTTTAAAGGACAGTTTTATCAGATAAAGAATTCTTGGCTTGCAGTTTTTTTGTTTCAGTACCTTAAATACATCATACCACTTTCTTCTTGCCTTTCTTATGAGAAATTGGCACTTAGTCTTATTGACATTCCCTTGTATGTGATGCATTGATTTTCTCTTGCTGCTTTCAGAATCCTGTCTTTATCTCTGGTATTTGTCATTCTGAATAGTAGGTGCTCAGAGTACGCTTATTCAGATTTATTCTTTTTGGAGTGTATTGTCCTTCTTGGATATTGAAATTTATGTCTTTCATAAGTGTTGGGAAGTTTTCAGTCATTTTGTCCTCAAATATACTCGCTGCCCCTTTTCCATTCTTTTCTCCTTCTGGGATGCCGATAATGTGTATGTTTGTGAATTTCACATTGTCATTCAATTCTCTGAGAACCTGTTCCATTTTTTCCATTCTTTTCTCTTTCTGTTCTGCTGTCTTTTCAAGTTCAGATGATTGGTCCTCCCATTCATTAATTCTCTCTTCCATCAATTCAAATCTGCTGTTATGTATCTCTAATGCATTTTTAAATCTCATCCATTTTGTCTTTCATTCCCATCAAGTTCTGTTACTTTTATTTCTGGACTTTCAAATTGCTCTTTATACTCACCCAAAGTCTTCTTAATATCCTTTATCTCTTTACTCATATTTTCCTTTAACTCCTAGAATTGATTTAGGAAATTTGTGTGATTATCATTGATTAGTTGTCTTAAATCCTGTTTCTTGTCAGGATTTTTTGTTTGTTTCTTTGGCTCAGCCATCTCTTCCTGTTTCTTAGTATGGCTTGTAATTTTTTGCTGATGTCTAAGCATCTGAATATGTTGGTGAAATTACTGTGATGGTCAGTTTCTCTATTGGTTTGTTCCTATTGGTCTCTATTGGTTTTGTTTCATGGCTTTTCTTTGAATTTTAGTTCAATGTATTCTAAGTCTTTAAAATTACCCAGCTTAAGTTATCAAAATAGGACCAGGGACTCACTATTGAGCACATATCCAGTCCAAGGGGTCTGTACTGAGAGACTCCAAAATGCGTTTTGCTCCTTGCAGTTTCCTGGGGAGCCAGGAGATGGTGCTTGTCAGCAAATCTTTTCCCTGCAGTGCGTTTTTCAAGCTCTATTTGCCCCTGATATTGGTCTGGCTAGAGCTGAGATTCAAAGTGTGCTCTGCTGGCCAAACTCACCGAAGAGAAAGCACTCTCCACCCTCTGCTGTGCCCTCATTCTTCCCAGAATGGAAGTCTGACCCCTTCTCAGTTGGCTGCATTGAGCCATTGGTTTTATCCAGGACTTGTTTGCCTTGTGGGTAGGGGATGGGTGCCTTGAGAATGGGAAATCGGTGCTGTTCCTGGCCACGGGGATTAGTAACTCATGGTTTTCATTTTTGCTTCTTTGTCTCTCTGTCCCTCACCCTCCTGGAACATGCACAGCACACTCTTGGTCTGCAGATCCCCAAAGCACCTCCCTTGGACAGTGTCTTGCCCTTCCTCTGTTGTTTTTGAGAGACTTCAGGCCTGTCTACCTACTCCAACACCATCTCCCTGGAATTCTAGAAAAGGAAATCTTGCAATGATATCTGCTGAATTTGACAGAATAGCCGTTTAGATACTTGGAAATATATAAATAAATGAAAATAATTAAAAATATTTGAGGAATGTTTGGTTAAGGGTTAATTTTTTAAAAACCTTTTTAAAATGCTAATGAATACTATATTGATTTTCACAAACTAAGTGCTGACAGTTCCAAAAAGCAATATTAAAACACAGAATATTCCAAAATCACTCCAAAAATAATTTTAACTTTTGCATGTTTTCCAGAACCTTCCGTTTCTAAAGACAATCCACTAGTTTGGTGTGGATGCCTGAACTACCTCTTCCACTGCCTATTAAGAAGATAACATCTTAATTTAAATGAGGTTCAGACAAAGAGACAGAAAATTGAGTGCTTTAATGAATTTGCAATGATTCCTTTCAAATAAATGTAGCATATCATCTGCACTTACTGGACATACAAAAAAAAAGAATAAAATTTGAATGTGCTCCTGGAAGCCTAACTACAAATGGGAAAAGCAGACATTTTCCCTCTATGATGCCCAAAGGTTTCGTATGTATTCCTTGGTTTCTCTTCATCAAAAGTTAGAATCACAGATGCCAGAGATTTTTATGACGGGCAGGATCAATTCAATTGGCAGTTATTATCCACCAAGGCGGTTCTGACTCCTGGGGACATATGGCAGTGTCTGGATACAGTTCTGGAGGAGGTAGTGGGTGGAGGCCAGGGTTGTTGCTAAACGTCCTGTAGTGCACAGGACCATTTCAGCAACAAAGATTTATCTGGCCCCAACATATCAATAGGGTTGAGACTGAGAAGCCCTGGGCTGGATTTTACATACCCATTTGACAAGTGTTTAATAAATAGTAGGTGTAGTAATATGTGTACACATCTGCACATATCTTTTAATTTGTATATATAGCATCAGTTGTATACATTTGTGTAGGGGTTTTACCTTGTAGGAAAACATGAAATAGCATTTTGGGGATTTTCTGCCCCAGGTCATGGTTCTTCCCATAAGTGCTTCCTGTGTCCACAGCTGTTCTGAGCACTTCCTAATGAGCTCACTGAACCTTCATAACCATGCTGTCACCCTGGGTACTACTATTATCCTCATATTACATTATATGAACTAAGGCCCAGAGACGTTAAGTAGCTTGCCTGAGATCACAGAGCTAGTTAGTGGAGGGTCTAGGATTCTCACCCAGACTTTGCAATATCATCTGTTTACTAACCCCCCAAAAAATCTTTAAAGCCCTTGAAAAGGGAAACTCGGCCTCTCACCTTCCACCTTTCCATCTATGAAAGTTAAGCTCGTTTGCTGATTCACACTTAAGCAGCAGCAAAGACTGAATCATGAAAGAAACTTCAGCAGCGAAAGGCACACATCAAAGACACAGAGATGAATGCTAATGAGAAGAGTAAACATATAAATGGCATTTTTTTCAAAAACTATTTCCAAGTCCCCACCAGGTGCTGTTGCAGATAAAGCAGGGGCGCAGAAATGATTCTCTGCCTAAGATGAACAGGAGGTGAACTGAGCCACAGTCTTAGCCTGGGGTGTTTCTCAGAGCTAAGCTGAGCATTACGTTTCATTCATATTAGCTGGATTTCATTGCAGGCTCCCAGAATGCCCAGAAAATACAAAATGGGCAGACACAGGCCGTGATCAGAAGAATTTTATTATCCAAGTTGCAACATGCAAATATCTTCTCTATATTCTGCTTTCTGCAAACACAGAGTGAAAAAGTAAGTAGAAAAAAGGAAAGAAAAAGGCAGTACGATTCATGCTTCACAAAGTTCTGTAGGTTATTACCATGTTTTAAATTGTGAGTTGCAAACACAAGCTGTTCTTAAACAAGAACAAAAAGGAAAAGCAGATGGTTTCTTTTTACATCCTGTGAAACTTTTCCTGAATACAAGCGTATGTTCCCATCTCCCCAGCTGGCATTCCCCATGCAAATGATCTGGATTTTGTCATTTTGGGAGAAATTCTTGATCCCCATCCCCCATCCCATTCTAAATGTCACAATACCTGGAAATAAAAGGCAGGAAAGGGAATCGCCAAAATATTTGGTCAAAAGTAATTCTTTCCAGAACCATCACTGCATACCTACACAGTAACATGATCAGGCCTGTGGCAAGTATTTTCCTAACCTTATTTTTGTTGTTCTGTTTGTTTTTGTTTACTTTACGTGTGTTTTTCAATAAGCATCTTTCTTGATAGTTGTTTTGCTGCATGTGACATACTAGAAAGAATGTGAGAATTGAGCAGCACACCCTTGGATTTAAATTCTAGCTCTGCCACTTACTGATTAACTGTCTGATCTTGGAAACATTATTCAAAATTTATTTTAAAATATATATTTTCAAAATGGGAAAGTACCATCTTCCTGTCTTTTCAGGAAGATTTTAAAGGTGAATGTATATAAAGTACTGGCATGTGAGGGCTGACCCTCAATGAAAGGTCACTAACTACTCTGCAATCTCAGCAAATTGTTTAACCTCTTATTTTGCTTCTCAAAATGTGGTTCTAGGCATCATCTGGGAGCTAGTTACAAATGCCTAATTTCGGACCTACTAAATTAGATACTGCATTTCAAATAAGACCCCAGATGATGTCTAATAACATTTCAGTTTGAGAGGCTCTACATCAAATCATGTTTGCCACATTCAGAGATAAATAAGGAGAGCAACAGCACTTAATACACAGAATTATTGGAGGATTAAATGAGACAGTGCATTATTTGTATTGCATTTCGTGAACTGCCTAGAACATATTAAGTTCTCAGTAAATGATGGTTTCTATTGAGTTGCATTTTTATTGGTTGGCTAACCTAGAAAAGAATATGGGGACCAGATCATAAAGAGTCTTGAGTGGTCTTCAAGTTCACTCCGTAACTCTCACATTGTTTCCAAACAACTTCCCTGAAGATGCTAATTGGCCTCCCGGATTGGTTGGCCAGCAAGTGTATTAGCTTCACTACAGATCTTAGCAGCCAAGAGTCTCTCCCTCGTTACTACTTAAATTCTTCTTGTACCTTAAGAGGTTTAGGAGAGGAGAATCCAATGCTTCTGAACAGTTTTATTTTCTAGCCAGATACATCCATTAAGATCAAAACATGCTTGGACCTGTATTAGTTAACTATTGCTGCATCAAAAAACCACCCCAAACTTAGGAGTTTCAAACAAAGAAACATTTATATGCTACACAGTTTCTGAGGGTCAGATATTCAGGAGCAGCTTAGCTGGGTGGCTTTGGCTCAGAGACTCTCATGAGGGTGCAATCAAGTAGTCTGGGGCTGAAGGATCAGCTTCCAAGATGGTGCACTCACATGGCTGTTGGCTGAAGCAAGCAATTTGAGAGAGAGAGAGGGAAGCCACACCGTCTCCCATAACCTACTCTCAGACATGCCATACTATCACCTAGGCTGAATTGTACTGATCTCACAGACCAACCCTGGACAATGTGGGAGGCTATGACACTACAAAAGGCTACAACCAGGAAGGGGTGGCCATTGCGGGCCATACTGGAGGCTGCCATGGTCCCTGGTCCAATAAGTCACATTAAAGTAGATACATATGATTAGAGAGATGCAGAAGGCATACCACCTCCCCAGTAAATTCAGGTTCACCATTAATTTCATATCCAGCTCAACTTCTCCCTCCTCTGAGAAGCTTCCCTGACAAGATGTTTTCAATCATATCCATCCTGTGAATGTTGACAACCTTTGTCCATGCCCCACTACTTTGACAGTGTCATCCTAATTTTTATTTCACAAGTGCTAGTCTAGTCACCTTGAGGGCAAGGGTTAGGTCAAATTCTTTTATAGTTACTTCAAAAGGCCTAGAATGTACTAAGTACGTCATAGGCACTAAGATTTAATGATTAAAATGTGTCACGTAAAAACTCAATTTTGTAGGATTGACTTAGTGGTTTATTCAGACTCCATAGAATGGTGAGGGCAAATGTGAATTTTTGCAATTAATTTTCATTCTCTTGGTCTCACCAATAATATCATGGGATCTCTCTTATAGAACTGTTTTAATTTTCAAGGGCTGCTATGACAGACACCACACTCTGGCTTGACTTAAACGATACGATTTTTTTGTGTAATTGTTTTGGAGGCTACAAGTCCAAAATCAAGGTCTTGGCAGGCCATACTCCTCTGAAGTCTGTAGCATTTTGATGATGGTTTTCCAGCAAATTCTCTGTCACATGGCCATTGTCTCTTTCTGTCTCCTCTTCTGGTTCCTGCTTCTGTGTCCAATTTCTTTCGCTTATGAAGACTTCAGCCGTATTAGGTTAAGGCCCATCCTCATTCAGTTTGGCCACATTTTTTACTACTAACACCTTCAAAGGTCCTATTTACAAATGGGTTCACACCCACAGGACCAGGGGTTAGGACTTGAACATATCTTGTGTCCAATCCACAGCAGGAGGTGGATCTTGAAAAGCAAATTCTAAACATTATAATGCAGTAAAATTTCAATTTACAATAATCCAACGAATTATTATCATAAAATAAAAACAGTACCAGAATGCAGCTATCTGAAATGATCAATTTATCTCAAAAATCTGTGTTTAGAAAGTTTATAACAACAGAACAAGTTGAAATTAGATTGTTTATTCCAAAAACAAGCCACAAAGATATGTATTAGAGTGAATATAAATTCATCCCCACCTCTTTGATCTTTCAAATTCATAGGCCCAAACAATGAACTTTATTTTCTTAAATTATCCTGAAGTTCTCTAGAACCCTGAGTCATTAAATTAAAGTTCCATCTTGTCCATTATACCTAAGATAAGAAAATGAGATCATCCACACTGAACTCCAGGCACACTTCCACTTGAAGGTTTTGACTTAGCCTCTTCCCTTTTCTAGAATGTTCTTCCCCATCCAGGTTGCTTCACCACCATTAAGACTTTGCTCAGTGGCACCTTCTCAATAAGGTCCACCGTGACCATTGTATTTACTGCAGCAGTAAGCATTTGTCCGCCCTCCGCACTGCTGGGTCCCCTTACCATGCCCAAATATTTCTTTTTGCCATAGTATAAATCATCTTCTTAAAGAACCACATAATTTGCTAATGGATTATGCTAATTGTCTGTCATCCTCTCTAAAGTGCGGGCTTCCTGAGGACAAAGACTATTGTCTGTTATCCTGATGTATCCTAAGGGTCTGGATTGGTGCCTGGAACACATAAGGTGTTTAATATATAAATTTTGAATGAACGAAAAAATTGGAGTAATATTTTCCGCAAGAGAATTTGAAACAAAAAATGCTTTGGTGGTAGGTCTTTGGTCAAGTAGCTATTTCACCTAACAAGGACTCTTTTCCCAAGTATTCTAATTAATTGTAGGTATATTTACACACAATCACTTTTTGAACCACAGTGTAAAATGAAAATATTAAAACTAGTAGGTAAAAATCTAATGTAAAGTATTTTATTTTGCACATTTTTTTCAAAGCTCATTAAAGCTACCCTATAGAAATTGATACACTTTATTAGTCAATTCATTTAAAATCACTATCAACTCACTCAAAGCAACTGGTTCGAGGACTTGAGTTCAATAACTGAAATAAATATTTAACAGAAATGATGCACAAACATTTTCTTTCATTATAAAAGTATATTAATTGTTCCCAAACTCTAAGTAATAATGGTTGTATTTTTTTGCTTTTTAACTTTATCTCTGAAACTCTAAGTACAACTGATACCTGCTTTCTAGATTAGGACATATGCTGAGAATTTACTCTTCCTATTGTTCTCAAAATGGTAATTCCATGAGAGGTTAAAGCCAATATATTTTGAAAAGAAATCACATTATAATAATAATAATACAACTTTGTAATCAAATATTAATGTTTTTCTAAATGTTTATTATGCTGTTAAATTAAATTATTTCCATGCATGAAAAAAATAAGCTACATATATTCTCCCATGAAAGAGATGGTAAATCAAATATCTGGCTATTTTATAAACAGTTTCTTTCTTTCCAACACTTGTAATGTCCTTGTTTCCAAATTAATCCCTAGAAGAAAATTTGAATCTCAGAACAAAATTGAAAGAAAATGCTCTTGTGACAGGGAGACTTGCGTTCTAATTGTATAATTATCAGAGTCCAGAATTCATAAATTACATCTTGTAGTGGTGTTTAACTTGCCTTACTAACCTTTCATTGTGTAACAGCTTAATTAATTATCCCTGAGTGACAGTGTTCTCTTTGGAAGACTGTATAATCACTTGCATTAAAATTCTAAACTTCTTCTTTCATCTAACATAAGCAACACACATAGAATTAAGGCACCTACATTTAAAAGCCTGTGATCCCATGAGGTGACATATTGTTCTAATAATTTATAGAGTATTGGTGTGGAGGAACTTTTGACTGCCATTTCTCGGATGGCCCCTTATTTTGCTTGTCACTAATTAGAGAAGAACAAGGTTGTGTTCTGAAATGCAAGCACATTAAAAAAAAAAAGAAAAAGGATTGACTAGCCCAAGCTATAAGCTATAAGGATTGATATAGCAGATCCTTGATAAATCTGTGATGGAAGAAAGGTATGACCAATAGCCTAACAGTCTTCCATTATTAGTTTAGATCAGCAAATATTT
Organism: Cabassous unicinctus; assembly: GCA_029593785.1. NCBI lineage: Eukaryota > Metazoa > Chordata > Mammalia > Cingulata > Chlamyphoridae > Cabassous > Cabassous unicinctus. The sequence goes on from JAQZBX010014595.1 coordinate 13,406, forward strand.
TTGAGAGCCTGTCAATTCAGTTTCATAGTCTTAAGGTTCTTTCTCATTGAATGGATATTGTAAATTTGTTACAACATTGTTGTTAGCAGAAATGGTGACTCTATAAGTGAGATTGGTTTTGATATGACCATCATCTACACATCCAGAGAGAGTAGTGGAGAAATAGGACTGAGGAGACAAGATGGAAAGCAGGGTGGGCAGACTTCTAATATGACCATGATGACCCCCACATCCTGGGCTTCACGCCCTTTTTAAACTGTCTCCCCTTGAGTATGTTTGGGACCCATGACTTGCTTCGAACCAATAGACTATGGCAAAGGTGATGAGATAAAGCGTCTGTGATTAGGTTGCAAACGTTCATAAATTTTGTCTTGCAAAAAGACCACCTTTTTTGCTGCCATGGCAAGAACCGAGGGCTGCCTCCAACCAGCCACCAGCGAGGACCTGATGACCTCACTACAACCACCCAGGAGGAGCCGGATCTGGCCGACAACCGCCCAGCGGTCATGGCTGTGCATCCTTCTTCAGCCGAGCCTTCAGGTGAGACCTCTACCCTGACAGACACCTTGACTGTGGCCTGTGAGAGACCCTGAAATAGAGGAGCCCATTCAGCCACCCCCAGACTCCTGACTCAGAGAAACTGAGATCATAAATGGCAATGCTTTCAGTTGCTAAGTTTTGAGAAAAGCTGGCTATAGAGAACTAGTACAGAGAGTGACCTTCGAAAGAAACCTTTTGAAAATATATTCTTATTTACAAAACAAAACAATAAAAATAGTTCAGGAAAAGAGACCGATGCCTCACTAGCTCATTCTGCTGCAAGGTGACACGGTTTTCAAGGGATTAAAAACAAAATGGAATCCATAAATACTCCAGGGATGGTACTTTTGGTGAGAGGAATAAAAGGGTTATAAATAGAAAGGAACACAGTCGATTACCCTTTTGCTCCTTTCCCTTGACTTTTATTCTTTCTCTCATATCTCAACAAATGTGGTAATACAGAACCTGGGCTTCTCAGATGCCGTCTTCCCTAATATTTAATATGCAATTTTCCTGATTTGGTTCTGTTTCATATAAACATGCCACCTATTTTGATTCAGTCCAGTGGTTTCTGGTTTTTAGGAATTTCAGACCAATTTATAAAATGGGATTGGGTCTGCCTTAACATTGCCAATTTTCTGTATCACCCAATAAAGACATGAAAACATTCAACAAAAAATAAAATCCTACCATGGATTATCATCATTTTACGAAAGAAAAAATATTTTACAACAAATTATAAGGGGAAAAGATCTCATCACCAGTATTTAAAATTAAATACCTTTAGCTCTATAAGAAACTTATTACATGGTGTTTTTTGTTTTTGTTTTTTCCTAGAGGTACCCAGGCCAGGGATTGAACCCAGAACCTCGCACGTGGGAAGCCAACACTCAACCACCGAGACACACAGGCTTCCCTGAGTTGGCTCCCTTGCCTGATTTTTTGCCCACTGTTTGTTTTTGTTTTTTAGGAAGCACCAGGATCAGAACCCAGGACCTCCCGTGTGGGAGGTGGGTGCTCAACCACTTGAGCCACATCTGCTCCCTACATTGTGTTTGTTTTTTTTTCTCACCCTGCTGGGAAGCACTTTAAATTTTGCTACAGATATGGAATGCTTTTGGGAACCACTTATTTAGTCTATATAACTCTCTCAGCAACAAGTAGCTGTAAGAAATTTTTCTTTCTTCCCTTGGGCATCTCTAAGACAAGATCAGAATAAGATCTCCTCTATCTTTTAATTATATCTGATTTTATCTTTGCTGCATAAGCATAAACTTCAGTAGGGGTCACCGAGTCAAATGCAAGCTGCCCAGTTAAATTTGAATTTCAGATAATACACATTTTTTTTTAGTATTAGCATAGGGTATACTTATACTACAAACATTATTCATTGTTTATCTGGAATTCAAATTTAACTGCTTGTTTTTTATTTTTATTTGCTAAATTTGGCAATCCTTGCTGTGGGGTTGAGCTACTCGGGGAGAAGTAAAGACTAACTTGAATAGTCATTACTTCAACTTAAGCTACAGTTTTAAAAAGTAACTATTTTGTGTGGGGGTGGAGTGAGGAGGATATTTCCCCCTTAAGCTTATTTTCACATCTATATGAATTGCATCTACATGAGTCACACTCAGAACTCGTGTATCAAGAATCACATCTCCATTGCGGACATAAGATTCTCTCCTTTGTAGTTGAATTTTCTCACATGGACAACTGAAATCAAGAAGTAATTTTATCTTTCTTGCCAACGAATCAGCTCCTGAGCCAGTTGACTAAGAGTTCAATGCTATTTTTCCTACTTTCATCTTCTTGAGCCCTTTCTTCAGCTAAGGATGTTATGGAGACTTCTTTGCCCATAATTTGCCACCTCAGCCACACATCCATACTTTGTTTTAGGAACTCAGATAGAACTCCCCATGCATTGCGTTCTCTCCCTAAATGGGAAAGAAGTAATGGGTATCCATCGGAAGTTTTCAGGTATTTGAAGATACAGGCACAAAAAATCCAAAACTTCAATTCAACTCTCTTTTTGTTGAAAAGGGATCATTATCCAGTAGTAAAGGTGTTACAGACATAATAACCCCAAAGTGAGACTTTTGCCTTAAATCGCCCAGAAAAATTGAAAATGAATTTAAAAGAGAAACAACATTCTTTGATGCAATTCAATTTTATTGCTATGTACACTTAACATCTAAAATTACATCCAATTTATGTTCTGAGTTCAACATCTTTATCTACAGATGAGAAAGTAGAAGCTGAGAGGGGATGAGAGATTGGCCCAAGTTCTAAGACAACATGGTCGCGGTCAACAATACCCTACCAATCACCAACTAAAGATGATGCAACAGGGACCTATGTGATAGCACCATGTTATCAGTGCAGAAATGGCAGCACTGGACAGGTAGGTACATTTCTTAAGATCACAAAGCAAGTGCCAAGAAGGTTCAAGCTGGAAAGAGCAACTGGGTGCCTCAAACACCCTTGTTAGGCCCAAGCTTACTGCAGCACACCTCAGTTCCCTGCGTCAGCGGTCACGGGAGCTTATTTAAAGGGCAGGATCCTATGGGCAGGGTCCTCACCTACATTTTTAACAAGGCTACTTCTGCTGTACACTAAAACTTACAGCCACTGCCCTAAACACAGAGTCCCTTATTCATTCATCCATTAACTTTTTTTAGGAGGTACCAGGGATTGAACCCAGGACCTTGGACATGGGAAACAGGCACTCAACCACTGAGCTACATCTGCTCGCCCATCCATTAACTATTACCTGAGGCCCTGCGGTGTGCGGTGAACCGTGCTAAACACTGTGGCCAGCACAGAAATGCAAGAGATACCTTCTAGGCTCTGAAAATGTGTCTTCTGGGATTAGACGGCAAATACGTCATCTGCTCAAAGAATTACTATGAATGTTTTAAATCCTAGGGAAAAAAATGAAATGTGAATGTTGGGGAGGGGGGATGTATACACGCACACACGCACACATACACACACACACGTTGTGCTAGAACTCTTTTGGTAACAAGTCACTAGCTTCTAACCAGAGGAGAAAGTTATTGTAAGGGATACTGGACACTTTTCACACTCAAGGCAAGGTAAGGACAGGGAGACGTGCTGTGAGCACTCCCCACCACCTTTTATCCAGGTCTTTCTGGGGGTATCTGCTTCATCTTTCTCCCTTTGTCTTCTCTCCTTTTCTCTTCTCTTTTATTACTTCAGACAATTTCTACTTTGTATCCAAAATCCTGAATCCCTAGGAAAACAGTTCATTTGCCCAGTCTGGATAAGGTGCCCATGCCTGAACAATCAACTATGGCAAAGGATAGTGGGGCCATGTCATAAGTAAGGGATGGTCCAAGGATAACTGTGTTGATGGGGCCAGAGGCTCTGTTTCCAGAAAAGGCACTGGGTAAAAAAGCCAAAATGAAAAAGGAAAGGAAGTGCTCATTACATTGAACTCCCCCACGGAACTAGGGTCTCCTTGAGGCTGAGATGATTCAACTTTGTAGCCCCTTTGCTCACCAGCGCACATTAGTGAAGAATTAATATTGTTTATTTGGATTAAAATGCAATTTTATCTTTCCCTTATGGAATTTTATAATAATGTACGATAGGCACGTGAATAAATTCAGAAAAATGTCCAAAGCCTTTCCCATCGACCAGCAAGCTCTTTAATAAAAATGATGTGGGGGTAGGGAGGAAACTGTTTGAAACTTTCCTGCCAAAGCTTACTGGCTTTATTCGAGGAAACCAGTAAAAGCCGCAGAATCCAAGGACACCCATCTGTTGCTTAAACGATTCAGAGAACCCTCAGGCCAAATCCAGTAAACATGCTCACCCCACCACAATCTGTGTTAACAGACTGCATGTTTCATGCCCTAATGAAAAGATGAGCCAGTTTTTGATGAATAACCCTATTTTTAATTCTGCTGTTGTCCAAATATGTAGCAATAACAAGGGCGATGCAGAGCTCTTCTGTAATTCTGTTCCTTAGGTGAGGAATTTGGAACACTAGTTAAAATCTGATTCTCTCTTTCTTTTAAAGAGTATAATCAAAGTGTTGTGTCTCTAAGTGGCTGCTTTACAAGTGCTCTTGGTAAAAGGTTCTTGACAAAGTTTTGGAGAGAAGAGTGATGCTCAAACATAAAGCAGGCTGAAATTCAGCAGCCACCCCACCTCACAGTGCTCTTCCCGTTTGTCACAAATGCAGAGCTAATTAAATAGAGGTGACTGCTCTCCTCCTTGTCCGATTGATCGCTCTCTATGCTGGGACCATAAGCAGGTTTGCTGTGAATTGTGGTTCCCTGGAAAATCCAGTTAACATAGAGATATTTGAAAGTTTTCTCTTCTGTGGCCCCAGAGCAGGTGGAAGCACTTCACAGCAATGACAGCAATCTTGGAAGAAGAGTTTTCCCAAATCCACCCGCAGTGAGCTGCCTGCCTAAGACAGAAAGCCAGCCAGGTGGGCAGGACTGGTGTTACCCCCCACCCCACCCCACCTCCCACCCTTCACCTTGGCAGCCTATCAGGCTGAAGATGAGCAGGCCCTCTCCTGGGTCTGGGGCAGTAGGAACTTGTCTCTAGCTATGTTTTCGGCACATATCTGGCAGTCAAGGTACCACTTTAGGAAGTGCTATCAATTTCAACTCAGAGAGAAAAGAGAATTATAATGGTAAATTACTGGTAAAGTTTGGTGGGTGATAGCAAGTAAATTCCTCAGGCTTCCTTCCCCAGATGGAGGGCAAACTTGCTCTGAACAAAGACTATAAAACCCATTCCAGAATGAAATGCAAAGGCGGTGGTGCCCAAAAGTTAAGTTCTCTTAGGACCCAATTAGAACAAGTCCTCTGGTGCAGAATTGGCTGTGCTCTCAGTTCTCTTCTCCACCCCTTGCGTTCCGTGTGCCTTTATGATCCCAACAGGGAGAGAAGGAGCAGGAGGGAGTCTTGAGCCAAATATCGCCACTTGGCCAGCCTCCTGCTGGGTGGGGCCGTGGTCCTTCTCAGGCGACTGGAGTTCTCTCAGGCTTTATCCTTAGGCCAGGGCCTCTCCAGACCACCCTATCTGAACCTCCCTCTCTTCTGCTATAGGTATCGGCAAAGAGCACTCTCGCTGATTCAGTATTACTCAATCCTGACTGCATATTTAGAATCACCTGGAAACTTTAAAGAATGACCAAAACTGGGCCCCAGCTCCCAGAAGTTTTAATTAGTTGGTTTGTGGTCAGAACAAGGAATCAATATTGAAAAATAAAAGTAAAAAAGAAAAGAAAAAGCACCACAGAACAAGTGTTTCCAAGATTATCAGAACAGGTATTAGACTCACCAGACTCACTTTGAGACAAACCAGCAACCCAGATGGAAAAGGTATCCAGGTGCACTGTCTCTAAATTTGGGCACACTTTTCTGAGATACAGGCTAAGAGATTACAACTCACATACAAAGTCCGGGCCATATTAAATCAAAGCTCAAAGACTCAAATGGCCACAGGTACCTGCAAATGAGTAAAAAGGTCCTGGCTGGGACTGTGGTGAATGGGAGAACCCAAGTCTCATCCAAAGGGGAAGACAATTCTCAGCAACAGCCAGCGGCACCTGGGGGAATGTGCCAGATTGTCTGACTTTTCAGGAGGATCTAGGAATTGGATTTCTCCATGAAATCTCGTGATGTTCTTTGTCGCTTTTAAACACAGGGCACGTTGTGTGGGGGGGCCATGCACAGTCTCTAGGCCCCCCTTCTGAGTCAAAGACTTCCAGCGGGGGTAATCTGAACTACTCAATCAACATACCCTTCCTAAGCATCTGCCATCAACATAAAACTTTGACAAGTGCCCTAAAATTCTACCAATTAGTTATACACTTGTAATGTAACAAAACCATTTAAAAGTGAAAGTGCACTCAGAACTCAGAGTGCATTAATTCAAAACTATAGAACTGCGGGAACTAGAACTGTGTGGGATAATGAATATAAAGCTTAGGTTATTTTGCCCTGTGAAGCATTATGGGAAAAGAAAGGTAGCTGAGGGGCTTGGGGAGGCCAAGGGCAGCATGTGGGCTCAGGACCCCTGGAGAACAGAGGGGGACATGAGAGTAACAGGAAGTAGGGGAGAAAAAAATAAGAATGTCCCTGGGCTACAACAATAAATATAAATAAACCCTGCCCTCATGGAATTTACGTCTTTGTGGAGGAGGCAGACAATATACAAATACATATTTCAAGTGATGATTAAGTGATAAGGATGAAAAAAAGAATAGGGGAAGATAACACCAGACAGTGGGATTTTTTTTCTTATACAGGGTGGTTCCAGAAGGTCTCCCTGATATGAGACATGAGGAAGCGAGGAAGCAGGAAAGCAAGCCACTGGATTTCTGGAATTAGATTGATCCAGGCAGCGGAAAGAGAAGGTACAAAGACCTGAGAAGGGAGTGCACCTGGTATGGTTTAGAAATAGCAGAAAGTTGTGGGTGAAGTAGGTGGGCGAGGAAAGAGTAACAGGCGATGATGTTAGAACAGACTGGGAGCCGGAGGTGTTGTACAGACGCTGAGCGACGTGGGAAATCACTGCAGGCTTTGACAGAGGAGTCACACGATGGCACATACTTTAAAAGGATCACCCTGCAATCAGAACTGCTGTGTTGAGAATATTCTGGAGGGGGACAATGGTAAAAGCTGGAAGACCGGCTAAGAGGCTATTCAATGATCCAGGTAATAGAGAATGTCTCCAAAGCCAAATCCTGCTTCTTCTGGCAGAATACTAGGAAACGCAGATTAGGGAGGCAAAGTTGCCAACACAGGGACTCACCCATCTCCCAACAAACCCTGCAGACAAGCAGTGGCCTCCAGCAACAACCTGAAGCCAAGAACTGAAAGGTAAAAATTCTCCACCATCCCCAACCTGATGACAGGAAATTTCTCCATTAATGTTGCAAGGGTCTAAAGGTGCTGGAAGTCAGGATAGTAAGAAGAGAATGATGGTGTTTCCTCCGCAAACAGCCAGCAAACATTTGAGTTATGGAGAACAATTAAATCCTAATTGGCAATAATGTAAACCTCTTCTGAATGGATGTGGTAAATATTGAAACAAACGAGCTGCTATTTTTCAGACCTAGATGGCAGTCAGTCAAAATGAAAAGCTAATTCCAGCCTTAGAGGCAACTTCTGTATTTTAATCAAGTGTGACAGGGTGGGAACAATAAATTGGCATTTAAGGTGAGGGGCTATTTACATGCCTGCTGCAATCCTTGCAATGATAAGTTGCACTGTCCCCTCGCAAAATGAAAGCAAGCAATGGCTTTGATCCAGAGCGTAAAGAAATACCTGGGGAACTGGCCAGAGACCGAGTTCAAAGGCAGCTGAGAGCTGAAGGCAAATGGTCCAGCTTCCCAGATGTCTGAGCGCTGCGAGGATGCCCCATACTACCTGCGCATACTTGCAATAACCGGCCAACATAATTATTCAAAAGTTTATACTGAAAATCATGAAAATAGAGGGAGTGTGCGTATGTGTGTGTGTTGAGAGAGTACTCTTAACCTACTACAATCCAGCATCAAAATATAATTACTAAGGATCTAAAATATTAATTTGGCTATTAACTTAATTAAGAAATATTAACTAGGTTCCAATTATGTCCAAAGCACTGTTACAAGCACCAGAGAATCATCAGCAAACAAAACATACAAAGTCTTTTCTCTCACATAACTTACATTCTAGGGGACATAGTAATAGCTAAAACTGAGTGTTACATGGGGGGTCTGCACTATTCTGTGTTGCATGCACATAGTTTTCCTCAGGCCTAGGAGTTAACTATTATTACTTCCTTGAGAAACCTGAGGCCCAGAGAAGGCAGGCCTTGGGACCAACTTTACACAGCTACGGCTGCTGGGACACAGCAGTGAATGAGACAGGCCCTGTCCTCACTGAGCTTCAGGTCTAGAGGAAACAAACTCAGTAACCAAGGAATGGCCAGCATTAGAGCTGATACCAAAGAAATACATGAAGGTGGCACATGGGACATAATAGGATCCAACCCAGCTTGAATTTTTTTATTGTAACAGTAACACTTGTATTACGGCCTCTTGGAAAAATGCGTCTGTTTTCCCGAGTAACGCGTCTGGCTTATTTGAGAACAGCGCTTGGTTTTGCTCTTTGCTAAAACCAGCAGACTAGAATCCTAATTTCCTTCCTCTGCATTCATTTGAACCTCCCTCCTCCCAATTCTATTAAGGATGTGCTGAACACGGAAGAGTGAGATGGAGATTTCTAACACATTAAACTTCGCGAATCAAATAGTGTATATAATTTATATATGTAATGTTCTAAAGATTTCACATCTTCTGTGAGTCTTGGTCTCCCTATAAATTATTTATATGTTTTAATATTTCAATAAAGCCAGTAAGGTCCACATTGCTTTCAATTGCTCATTCAAGAAAGAAAGAAAATGGGCTTGTAAAATATTTACTTTATTACTCTTAACATATTGAAGGGATTTTCTTAATTGTACAAGGTTTAAGGATATGATTTTTAAAAAAGAAAGAAAAAAAAAGAAAATTCTTTCAGCTCCTGATAGACTCAAAAACCTACCAGATGACATGGTGTTATGTCCTCATATAACTCGTGTGCGATTTCTCCACAGGTGAAAGAGATGCAGAGAATTTTTTTAAAAATTTCTGACTCCCTAAATAAGCTTTGTTAATTATCTGAGGAAAGAATTGTGAGTTTTCTCACTTTAATGGGAACAATCAAGACAGTTAAACCTCCAAGTCTCCAGATCACATTCTCCAAAGGCATCCACAGATGGTTGTTTAACTCCACCCAAAAAGCATAAAGTCTTAGATGAGTTCATTCAGTCATAAGACCGAACGGGCCTCACAGGATCATCATTTTGGCAAGTTATGTCTCCTCCCTGTTCCTCAATTTCTTTGTTAATGGGGATAATAACTGTATCTATGTCATAAAGTAGGTATGAAAGTTTAATCAATTGATATATGAAAAGCACTGAGAGCAGTACATAGCACAAAGTTCTACATAAGTATGAACTGCTTTATTTATTGGATACCTGCTGTCTTCTAGCTCTGAGAGGTACAGCAACAAATAAGACAAGATCTCTAGTCATCACAATATATTTTTGTGGATAGAGAAGGAAACCTATAAATAAATGCTATAACTTCAGTTTCTGTTAAACGTTGAGGGGAGAGAATGCCTTGTTGGGTTATTTTCCATCAGGGGAGTCAGAGACAGCCTCTCTGTGGAGTAGACATTTGAGGTGGGACACGAATGGTGGAAAGGAACAAATCAGGGGAAGGTTCAGGAAGCCATGGTCCCTATGTGGAGAACAACAAAGTCCCCAGAAGACTTTGGCTTGTTGGAAGAGCAGAGAAGTCCACTGAACGAGGGGGGAAAGGGTTGGAGATGAGGTACCAGAAGTGAGCAGGGACCAGTTCAGGTCTGGAGACTGGTGAGGAGGTGGCTTCTATGCTAAGCATAGTAGTGAGCAACTGGAATGATATGAGCTTGGAAATGACACCCTGTAACCTACATCTTAGACGACAACTCTGGATCCCATCTGGAGCCATTTACCCAGGTCACAGGAGGTGACGACATCTCTTCCAGACACAGAAGGAAGAGAGGTTGAGAATTTATGGTGAATGTGAATCTCTGAGGCATTAGAGCAAAAGGAGCCCTAAATGAGGTCCAGCATCCCCATTTTATAGAAAAGGAAACAGCACATCTCCTAATGCATCCAGCTCAGACTTGAGAGAAATGTTGATTGCTTTGCAAGTGCAGGTGCTGAATAAATTCCAGGTAAGGTCTGAGAGCACTAGCTGCACCTGTGTTTCAGAAACAGGACCCCCTTGCTAGGTTCTTCATTACCGCCACCCCCCACACACACACACCCCGAGAAATGAATGGGCTTCTTTTTCCTAAGTCTTCCTGAGAATATTCCTCCAGCCCAGTCATCAACACTCAGTGCCAAGCTGTGTGCATGTACCCACTTGGGGAAGAGTTTAGGAAAAGTAAAGAAAAATGCTTGAGGGAACACACTCCCCAAATTAGGTCTGTGCACTAGGGACCCGGCCATCAGGACTGCAAGCATGTTCAGGCTGCGTTTGCTCAGCGGCTCCTTATCTGTGTCATGCCTGCATCTGGAAGGACATGGATCTTCAGGGAGGGCAAAGAGGAAAATCAAAGCACACACCAGCATTCTGGGGCTGCATCACCCCCCAGAAACCTGAGCTGGGCAGATGGGAGTTAAAACGAAGTGCGTAGGTTGCCTGAGGCATGTCTTAATTTGTTATATGGTTCTGTTTGTTTCCCTTTCTAATGGTTCACTTTTAACCAGACTTGGGACTGGGGTAAAAAAATCAATCTTTGAAGATGCTCAGACTCTTTTGAAAAGAAATTTGGATTAAGGTGGTTTGACAGAAATGAGTTGGGGATAGATTTTAATATTTTATTTACACCATCTAGAAAATAAATCTAGTTCTGGAGTCGCCATTAGGCAGATTAAGTACGTGGTTGGGCAAAGGCAACATGGCAAAGCTAGGACATCAATATGTTTTGAAGAAATAAATATTTCACAATATTAAAAATCTAAGTAGTAATTTTGGGGAAAACAAATCTCTTGGACATGCATGCATACCTGTATTTAGTATGGATTACTCTGAGCTTTATGTGGGGTAAGAGGTTCGGTCATCTTTCTAAACCCTTACTAAGACTTCGAAAGGGCTCCAGGTCTAGGGCTGTTGTAAGGAGTTAACGAGATGAGGTGTGTACAGTGCCTTGCTTTACCCCAAAGCCCAGGCTCAGTAAATCTTAGTGTTTGTCCTTCTTCACCATCTTGCACCCCACTCAGTCCACCTATAGTATTACCAATGCCTTACATGCATTTTGCATTTTATAGTTTTAAAACTATAAATGGGGACCATTATTTTATTTATTTTCACAACAAGCCTGCAAGATAACCTAGGTGAAGAAGTTCTGGAAATGACAGGATTTTTGGTTACATGTTACTGTCATTTCTTTACTAGAAGCAGAACTGCCTTTTCCCTTTCCAGAGGTTTTAAAAAAAATCAGGGTGGTGAGTAAGGGGAACATGGGAGTTTATCTACAACTATTACAAATGTTGGGACAAGTTTTCAGAGCACTTTTCTTAACTCAGGGAAGTTTCATGACCTCATCCATTTTATCTAAAACATGTTTTGTAATTCTAGAGGTGACACAAGTCTTGAGTTGAAGTTTAGAGCCCAAAATTCCAGTGAAGAAAATCTGTATAGTATAAGAGTTTGATGGCTGTGAAAAGTCTTTTCTTCTTTACAATGGCTGTGAGAAAACATGAGTAGAGTATCTAATTTATGAGAAAGAAATAATCATAATCAAACTTAATTTTACCTAGAAATTTTGCCCCATGTTTCATTCATGGGTTTTAAATATTCTGTATACTTCTCTATCTTGCTTATAGGGAAAGCTGCTGTACATCATAGCACCTGAATTAAAAAGTATTTTAGGTCCTTAGGATTGTTTCCTTTCTTTGCAAACTGCCTTGCCTAACTTACGATTCCTTTCATCATGGCTGAGTCAAAAGAGATATGGAGATGTGACAGGGGAAGACAGAAATAGAGATGTATTGCACATTTCTCTTTTTCAGGGGGTGGCTTACTCTTACTTTCTGATTCCACAATAAGGGGCAGAAGCATTACCATCCTTGTTACACAAGTAGGTTTAGGGGATTTGTCCAAAATCTCACAGCTAGAAAATGACCACCACCAAATAGGACTCTGCTCCTTCAACTCCTAGTCTAGAGATTTTTCAGCCAAGCTATGCAGGGACATTGGTAGTTTCCATTTAACTCAGATCTGATTGGTGATATGTTGGACAGGGCAGGGAAATGGCCGTTTTTCAGGCAGACATGAGCTTGAAGGGAAACTTAAAAAAATCATGATGGGACTAGAGTATGGAAAGCCCCCTCCTCCCATACCAACCATTTCATTTTTAGCTCTTTAAAATGCAACCTTTCCTTGTCACGATTTGGCCTCCTTTGTCAGTTCTTTCCCTCTCTTCATGAATTTTCATGCTATGGTGTGACCATGCATTCATTTATTCATTCGTTCAAACACATATATAAGCACTTAGTATAAAACCAGGGGGCCACCCTGGGAACAGGGGCTTAAGCACTGAAGAGACACAGTGGCCCTGCCCTGTAACTCTTGGATTCTACCGAGAAAAATATGAATGAGGAGCGAGTAAATGAGAAGGAAAAGAACCAAAGTGTTCTTGGATAAAGGGCAATTAGGTCACATGATTGGGGACTGGCACTTTCCCAAGAGGTGTTAAAAAGCCTTTTGGGTACAAACACTCCTCCTCCTTGTCACCTGCTACCTTTGGTTCATCTTTTTTCTGCCTCTATCTCAGAGTGGCTAGACCCAGAGCAGTACTGCTATAAAAAGAAAAAGAAAAAGAAAAAACCACAGAACCCTTTAATCAAACAAACTTGAATGCCAGATGTGATGGTTAGGCTAAAGTGTCTAATGGTGCCCAGTTGTCTGGTCAAGCAAGCCCTGGGCTAATTGTAATACAAGGGCATTGCATGGACTTTAATCATCAGTGAGTTGATTGCATAGACGGCTGTTTACAGCTACAATCAACTAAGGAGATTCCTGTCAGCAATGAGTGACATCTCATCCAATCAGTTCAAGGCCTTAAAAGGGAAAGTGACTTCAGCATTCAGGGAGAGAATTCCTGTCTCTATTTTAGACAGCCAGCTCCGGGAAATTCCTCAAGGACCTTCACTAGAGACCCTGGTTTGCAACCTACCCTGCAGAATTTGGACTCGTGCATCCCCATAGTTGTGTGAGAACTTCTTAAAATCTTCAAGTATTTACAGATATCTCCTATCAGTTCTTTTACCTAGAGAAAGAACCCTGACTAATACAGCTTGGTACTGGAAGAGGTTCTTGAGAAAGAGACTCTTAAAAAAGGGATTGCTGAATTGGTTCTGTGGTTTTTGCAATTGGGTCCCTACTCTGATTTGTCAAGGGCACTAATGACTCTCTTTCCAATAATCAAGAGACCACTAACAGTCCATGGTATGAGTTGGCAATAGACATATGTAAAATACCACCATTGGATATGACTATCTCCATGCTTATAAGAGGCAAGGATATGGGGGAGAGTGTTTTTAATACCTTATAGTTTTGTGGAGTTAAAAGGTACAATGATGTTGGCTCACTATTCCTAAATATGCTGGATGCAGTTACAAAAGAAAGGGATGAGCTGAAGGCTTCAAGTTTGCAACTTAAGTGCCACATGAATGATGTGAAAGTTTCTATGTGTGCTCTGAAAGAAAATCTTGTTTTGTGCAGCCGTAGACTTGAGATCTCTGAAAACCAGACTCAGAATCTCGTTTTTTTTAATAGCAGAGTTACAATAGAAACTAAAATCCCAGCTTTGCAGGTTGTCTGCTGCAAAGTCAGGGCATTGATTGGAAAGGAGTGAAACCCTGAGTATTGGGATGGAGTCATACAGGTTGATGATGATATCGGTGGGGACATTGAAACCCTAAATACTGCTGAAAATGTGCCAGATAAACCTGTAATGGTCTGTCCTGTGGAGACCAAGTAATGTCAAGGCTGCACTGCCCAGGCTCCAGCTTGCCCCAGGGAGTCCAAACCTCCCCCCTTCCCTGAAGTGGGTAACACCCCACCTCAAGCCTACACTGCCTAATCTCAAGACTATCCCCAAGGAATCTCAACGTCCTCCCTGCCCTGAAGGAACCAATACCCAACCTCTACTCTGCCCTGAGGAGTTTGCCATCCAACACATACCTGAAGAGATTAAGCCTGTCTCACCATATGAAAATGCAAAGGAATACCCTGAGGTTAGTAGCTTACAAGACATTTTTAATTCTTCTCCTTACCTACCCCCACCACCCCTCTTCTCTCCCACACCTATAACTAGACTAAAATCACAACAAGCCCCCAAAGGCGAAGTAGCAAGTGTGATCCATGAGGAAGTACACTATACTCTAAAAGAACTGCATGATTTTTCCAATTTATATAGACAGAAATCAGGAGAATACGTGTGGGAATGGATATTAAGTGTATGGGATAATGGTAGAAGGAATATAAAGTTGGATCAGGCTGAATTTATTGATATGGGCCCACTAAGCAGAAATTCTGGATTCAATGCCTTAGCTCAAGGGGTTAGAAAGCATTCTAACAGTATGGGTGGCTGACTGAAGCATGGACCAAAAGATGGCCTAGAACGTCTGAGGTCGAGATGCCCGATTTACCCTGGTATGCTGTAGATGAGAAGATTCAAAGCCTTAGAGAGATTGGAATGCTAGAATACAGTCACCATTTAAGACCTGCCCACCCACCACAGGAATGTCCAGAGGACACTCCTTTAACCAGGACTGTGAGGAATAAATTTGTGAGACTAACTCCATCTTCCCTGAAGAGCTCTGTGGTTGCTCTTCTCTGTAGGCCAGATATTCTTGTGGGAACTGTTGTCATGGAACTAGGACATTATAGGGAAGTTCAGATCTTGGGCTGGCAGAAGCCAAGTAGCAGCACTTAATATCCAAAGGCAAGTTGGATGTTGTTACCACAGTGAAAGGCAGACTCAAAGCAGCAATCAAAAGAGTCTGAGTCCCATAGAGCTATGGCATTGACTAATAGATCATGGGATACCTAGAAGTAAAATAGATGGGCAGTCTAATAAATTCTTACTTGATCTGTGTAAGCAGAAGAGTTTTAGGTGAAGTGAAGAAACCCTAACTTGAATTGCAGAAACAGAGAATCATGGTCCTTATCAATTCCCAGACTTGAGACAGTTTACAGACCCAGAGCCTCTCGAATGAGGGGAAAGTCAGGTCCCCTTGGGGAAGGATCCTGTTACACTGCCAAAAATTCATACTTTTAATCTTCATCCCCACTTTTCCCAGGAGACCTATAGACTTTTATCAGGGTAACTGTACATTGGGAAAAAGGAAATGATCAGACATTTTGGGTATTATTAGACACTGGCTCAGAAGTGACACTAATTCCAGAAGACCCAAAATATCATTGTGGTCCACCTGGCAGAGTAGGGGCTTATGGAGGTCAGGTGATTGTTGGAGATTTAGCTCAGGTCCACCTCACAGTGGGTCCAGTGGTTTCCCAGACCCATTCTGTGGTTATTTCCCCGGAATGCATAATTGGAATAGATATACTCAGTAACTGGCAAAATCCCCACATTGGATCCCTGACTTGTGGAGTGAGGGCTATTATGGTAGGAAAGGCCAAGTAGAAGCCATTAGAACTGATCTAGCTAGCAAAATGGTAAATCAAAAGCAATACTGGATTACTGGAAGGATTGCAGAGATCAGTGTCACCATCAAGGATGTGATGGATGCAGGGATGGTGATTCCCACCACATCCCCATACAACTCTCCTATTTGGCTTGTGCAGAAAACAGATGGCTCTTGGAGGATGAAAGTAGATTATCGTAAACTTAACCAGATTTTGACTCTAATTGCACCTGCTGTTCCAGATGTGGTATCATTGCTTGAGCAAATCAACACATGCCCTGGTACCTAGTATGCAGCTATTGATCTGGCAAATGCTTTTTTCTCAGTTGGCATTTGTGAGGACCACCAGAAAGAGTTTGCTTTCAGCTGTCAAGGCCAGCAATATACCTTCACTGTCCAGCCACAGAGGTATATCAACTCTCAAGCCCTATGTCATAATATTGTCAGCAGGGACCTTGATCATCTCTCCTTCCCACAAGACATTCCACTGGCCTGTAATATTAATGATATCAGGCTGATTGGGCCTAGTAAGCAAGCAGTAACAATTACTCTAGACTTATTGGTAAAACATTTGCGTGAGAGAGGATGGGAGATAAATCCAACAAAAATACAGGATCCTTCAACCTCAGTGAAATTTCGAGATGTCCAGTGAGATGGGGTATATTGAGATATCCCTTCTAAAGTGAAGAATAAGCTGTTGCATCTGGCCTCTCCTATGACGAATAAAAGAGGCACAATGTTTAGTTCTCTTCAGATTTTGGAGACAACACATTCCTCATCTGGGTGTGCTACTCCAGCCTATTTACTGAGTGACCAGAAAAGCTGCTAGGTTTGAGTGGGGACCAGAACAAGAAGAGGCTCTGTGACAGGTCCAGGTTGCTGTGCAAGCTGCACTGCCACTTGGGCCATATGATCCAGCAGATCCAATGTTCTGGAAGTGTCAGTGGCAAATAGAGATGTCGGCTGAAACCTTTGGCAGGCCCCTATATGAGAATCACAATGCAGACCCTTAGGATTTTGGAGTAAAGCCCTGCCATTCTCTGCAGATAACTACTATTCTTTTGAGAAACAGCTTTTGGCCTGTTCCGGGACCTTAGTAGAGACTAAACGCTTAACCATGGACCACCAAGTTACCATGAGACCTGAGTTGCCTATCAGCTGGGCATTGTCTGACCCACCAAACCACAAAGTTGGGCATGCAAAGCAGCACTCCATCAGAAAGTGGAAGTGGTATATACAAGACAGGGCTCGAGCAGGTCCTGAAAACACAAGTAAGTTACATGAAGAAGCAGCCCAAATGCCCATGGAGACCACTCCTGCCATGTTAACTTCTCTTTCCCAGCCCACAGCTACGGCCCCTTGGGGAGTTTCTTACAATCAGTTGACTGAGGAAGAAAAAACTCAGTCCTGATTTACAGATGGTTCTGCATGATATGCTAATCCTCCCACTGGGCAGAACTTCGAGCAGTGAACCTGGTTATTCATTTTGCTTGGAAGGAGAAATGGCTGGAGGTGTGTTTGTACACTGATTCATGGGCTCTTGTCAATGGTTTGGCTGGATGGTCAGGGACTTGGAAGGAACATGATTGGAAAATTGGTGACAATGAGGTCTGGGGAAGAGCTATGTGAATAGACATTTCAGAATGGTCAAAAAACATGAAAATATTTATGTCCCATGTGAATGCTCACTAGACTTCAGCAGAGGAAGATTTTAATTATCAAGTGGATAAGATGACCCACTCTGTGCCTAGCACTCAGCCTTTTTCCCCAGCCACTCCTATCATTGCCCAATGGGCTCATGAACAAAGTGGCCATGGTGGTAGGGATGGAGGTTATGCATGGGCTCGGCAACTGCTGTGTGCCCAATCTGCCAGCAGCAGAGACCCACACTCAGCCCCAATATAGCACCATTCTCTGAGGTGATCAGCCTAGTATCTAGTGGCAGGTTAGTTACATTGGACTGCTTCCATCATGGAAGAGGCAGTGATTTGTTTTAACTGGAATAGACACATACTCCAGATATGAGTTTGCCTTCCCTGCATGCAATGCTTCTTCCATAACTACCATCTGTGGACTTACTGCATGTCTTATCCACCACCATGGTATTCCACATAGCATTGCTTCTGATCAACAAACCCACTTCACAGCAGAGGATGAGTGGGAATGGGCACATGCTCATGGCATTCACTGCTTCTTATCATTTTCCTCATCATCCTGAAGTAGCTGGATTGACAGAACAGTGGAATGGCCTTTTGAAGCCTCAATTTTAGAATCACCTAGGTGGCAATACCTTGCAAGGCTGGGGCAATGTTCTCCAGGAAGCTGTGTATGCTCTAAATCAGCATCCACTCTATAATGCTGTTTCTCCCATAGCCAGCATTCACGGGTCCAGGAATCAAGGGGTGGAAATGGGAGTGGCACCACTCACTATTACTCCTAGTGATCCAGTAGGAAAATTTTTGCTTCCTGTCCCTGCAACCTTAAGCTCTGCTGGTCTACAGGTCTTAGTTCCAAAAGGAGGAGTGCTTCCACCAAGGAACAAAACAACAATTCCATTGAACTGGAAGTTAAGACTGCCACCTGGCCACTTTGGGCTCCTCGTGCCTCTGAATCAACAAGCAAGAAGGGAATTACTGTATTGGCTGGGGTGGTTGATCCTGACTCTTAAGGGGAAATAGGACTGGAACTACACAATGGATAAAGAAGAGTTTGCCTGGAATACAGGAGATCCCCTAGGGTGCCCTGTGATTAAAGTCTATAGAAAATTGCAACAATCCAATCCAAGCACGACTAACAATGGTTCAGAATCTTTAGGAATGAAAGTTGGGTCACCCCACCAGGCAAAGGGCTGCCAGCTGAAGCACTTCCTGAGGGTAAAGTGAACATGGAATGGATAGTGGAAGAAGATAGTGATAAATACAAACTTTGACTATGTGACCAGTTATAGAAACAAGGACTGCAATGGTCATGAATATTCTTCTTTGTTTTGTTATGTTTATGGTTATATATGTACATAAAATGAATATCTTTGTTTTCTTCCCTAACCTTTTCCCTTATCATATGACATAATTTGTATTAGTTTCATGTTGTAGTATTTAAAGATGTCAGGTTTAAGGTGAATATTACCCAAGGACTTGCACCCTATTCTAGAAGGAATTAATGCGTTTCCAGTTGTACGCAGGACAGTTGAATATGTTAGGTGGAAATGTTTTTATTTAAAGACTATGTATGATTGAAGGTGATGTGCATGGCTGCCAAGTTGACAAGGGGTAGACTGTGACAGTTAGGCTAATGTGTCTACTCAGCCAGGTAATGGTGCCCAGTTGTCTGGTCAAGCAAGCACTGGGCTAATTATAATACAAGGGCATTTCATGGACTTTAATCATCAGTGAGTTGATTGCATAAATGGCCGGTTACATCTACAATCAACTGAGGAGATTGCTGTCCGCAATGAGTGACATCTCCTCCAATCAGTTGAAGGTCTTAAAGCGGAAAAGTGATTTCAGCACTCAGAGAGAGAATTCCCATCTCTACTTCAGACAGCCAGTGTCTCCTGGGGAACTCATCAAGGACCTTCATCAGAGCCCCTGGTTTGCAGCCTGCTCTATGGAATTTGGACTTGTACAACCCCATGGTCATATGAGAGAATTTTTTAAAATCTCATACTGTTCTACAGATAACTCCTGTCAGTTCTAGAGAACCCTGACTAATACACGGAGTTTAAATAATAAACCAGATAAAGGCATACCCACCACAGATTGACTAAGGGGTGGGAACTGTGAGCCTGGTCTGCTAGTTCTCTGCATTCATTTCACAAGGGCTCTTTGATGATGGTGTGGTTCAGAAGTCCATGGAACTATGAAGGCTCAGAGGAGCCGAGTTTGAAATCCCTGACCACCTTGGTTAGGTTCCAGTCTCAAACCCCAGGGTCAGAGTTTCTCTTTAGAGGTACTGTCCATGAATTTCCCTCAGAGTGTCCCTTTTATATCACCCTTTATTTAAAAAATGGGAAAGCTGTAGATGATTGGCCAAGAATTTAGGGATTTGGAATTCTAGTCAAATAGACTGTCATCTCAACATTACTATCATAATTGATGTTATCGTCAAATCATTACTCCCTCTAAAGTTTTCAACATAAATGACAGACCCACAAAGCATGCACGCCTCCTATTATTGTGGGCTTGCCCTCAGAAGCACTTGAGAAATCACATAAATGAATTGTAGGTTATTTCTATGTCTACAGATTTAATGGCCCTTTGGGGGAAATGGTAAATGGAAACACAAAGGTAATCTGTAAGGACTGTACCAACTTGATATTCTAATTTTGGCTAAATGTTGTCAGTTCTTTCTTTATCATATCACTTCACTTACCCCGTTCACAGAGAATCCTAAATGCTGGATTTTAGAATCTGATAAACCTAGATTTGAATCCCACCAGAGCTCTACCACTGCCAGTTCTGTGACCATGAGCAAGCAATTTAACTTCTCTTTGCTTATTTTTTTAAAAACTAAATTGGAATAGTAATATCATCTACTTTATGAGGTAGTTGTGAGGATTGGACTGAATGGGATGATATATGATAAGAGCATGGCTCAGGGTGGGACAGAGAGTAAGTACTCAATAAATGGTAGCTATTATGATTATTCAAAATAATTGCATTTATTATTACTGTAAAATATAAA
This sequence comes from Cabassous unicinctus, assembly GCA_029593785.1. NCBI lineage: Eukaryota > Metazoa > Chordata > Mammalia > Cingulata > Chlamyphoridae > Cabassous > Cabassous unicinctus. The sequence continues at coordinate 33,914 of JAQZBX010014595.1, forward strand.
AATAAAGAATTAGAGCTCCCATGAGAAGTGGCTACTAGAGCATAAATTAACAACGATAGTTCAAATAGCCTGCTTCCCAACTTCCAATCAATTTGTACAGGGAATAGAAACTCAGATCATGCGTTCATTTTCTGTATCTTGCACTAATTCTATTTCATCAGTAGACATGCTCTATGTTTCCACAATGGGAATAGTTGTTCCATTTTTATATATCTTGTAACTTTTGCTGGAGTCTAGAATCTGAGTCTCTAAACATTTAATGGGGTCTCTTCTGTGTCAGGCTGTGGTACGTCTAGGTTGGTTTTGTCAGCCCAGCCCTCCTCTTTCCTTTGTGCTCACCTTAAATCAACAGATACTAAGGAAACATGATGACTAAATGTAATGTGGCATCCCAGAGTGCATCCTGGAACACCAGATGAGCATTTGTGGAGAAAGTGGTGAGAAATGAATTAAGTCTATAGTTAGTCAATAGCTTTGTAACAATGTTAATTTTTTATGTAATTTTAACAAATATACCATATTTATGTAAGCATTTCATATTATGGGTGAAGGCGAACAGGCACACTCTGTACTATCTTGCAACTTTTCTGTAAATCTAAACTCATTCCAAAATAAAAAGTTTATTAAAAAAAAAAGATATTTCATTCCCAGAGGTAGGTTTACAAATCAAAGATCTGGCCAATCTGAGTCCTCCGTCTTCCTGGTAACAATGATTAGCTATGGGAGAAGGCTGTGACCCAAGGAAAGCCAATCAGATCTATCCCTTATATGCAAAGGAGGAAAGAAGAAGGAGCCTGTGGCTTCCTTTCTGGGGTGGCGAACTTGGTTGAGTATAAGCCTAGAGCTCCCAGCAGCCAGAGCCCCTGGCAGAAGAGAAGTCCTTCTGCATCAGTAGAGAGGAGGCCACAGCACAGAGCCAAAAGATGGAGAGTGAGAGAAAAGGATGGAATTAGAGAGAAACAGTGAAACACACCTAAGGACATGATTTGAGTTCTTGGATCCAAACATGCCTGAAATTTTCTGTTATGCGAGTCAATAAATTCACCTTTTAAAAAGTGGATTGAGTTGTTTTATTTTTTTCATTACAAACCATAGATTTCTGATGACTACTAAGCACTCTTCCAAGTGTAATATGTGATACAGAAATGAAAAAAAAACACTCTCAACAACCAGAGGAACTATTCACAGGTGTAAGCGACTTCAAAATCTAGGTCCAACCTCCCAAAAACTTTTTAAATAAATTATTAAATTTAGGTAATTTATATTTTTAATTTAACTTTATATATAAATGTATTTTTTTTATTTTGTTTTGTTTTTCATCTCACCTCTTCCTGGCACAGGAGTTATTCTGTGCTCTACAAATGATCAATTGATTTTTGGTTGATTATTTATTAAGTTTAATACTCACATTTGAATAAGCCAAGGAGGATTAAACATTGACCATGACCAAGCATGGGGTCTACCAAGACAATAAGAATTGACTGCTTTATTCTTTCGTGCAGCCATATGAGGTAGGTATTGCAAAATGGATATCAGAGCGAGAGTAAGATTATTTAGCTGCTGGAGTCAGACTATGTCAATTCAAATCCCACTTCTGTTTCCTACTAGCTCTTTGGCTTTTGGGAAATTACTTCTTACATCAAACTCAACTTTCCTCAAAGGGTTGTAATAGTATCGTACGGTACCGGGTAAGCATGCAATAATGTTAGTTCTTATTATAGCAGAAGCTCTTTTAATCAACCTCCGCTTAAACTGACTACACTCTCCATTTCTACAGTAAAACTCAGTAACTGATGTCTATTACACCCAGGATATTCATGGATATGCTCTCATCTGCCTGCACACCTGTGTTTCCATTAGTTGAATTCTATACAAACCAAGATCAATTGTAATTGCTTATGCCACTTGTACCTGTTACTTAAATTATATAACTTAGTAAACTTTACATAAACTGGTGACTATTACTGCAAAAGAATCTTTCTAAAACAATTATTTGAAAAGTTTTAGAAAGTTGGTATAAAGAACACTTATTTTAAAAGCTAACTGAATCAGGTTTGAGTAAGAAAACCATACAAACATGGGAAAAAAGATTTTAATAAATTTAAAAATAGTCTACATGCATTGTTTCACAAAGATATTTAAATATGCTCTTTAAAAAAGAAACTGGAAATTCTGAAAATGTGTTATGGACGTAGCTAACATAAGAAAGAAGAGGCAGAACTCCAATAAACAGACACAAACTCAAAGAAAAAGCCCTTGTTCTACAAAATGATTGGCAAATGAGTGAGCATACACATTTTAATTTACAATAATTTACTATATTAGCTATCGCGATTATCTGCACTTACTATTATTATCTCCCTTTATGCAGTATGCAGAATAATAGCCTCCCAAAGGTGTCCACATCAGAATCTCCAAAACCTGTGACTATGTTATATTACATGGCAAAGAGGTATTAAGGTACCAGATAGAAGTAAGGTTACTAGTGAGCTGATCTCAAGATAGGGAGAGCATCCTGAATTATCCAGGCCTAACATAATCACAAGGGTTCTTGAAAGTGGAAGGGGGACGCAGGGAGGAGGTCAGGTTGCAGAGATGCTCTATGACGGACTCCACCAGCCGCTGCTGGCCTTGACGAGGGAGGAAGGGGCAAGAGCCAAGGAACGCAGATGGTCTTTGGACGCTGGAAAAGGCAAGGAAATGGATTCTTTCCTAGAGATGCTGGAAAGGTACGCACTCTGCCAACACCTTGATTTTAGCCCAATCAACCCTTTCTGGCCTACAGAACAGTTTAACCATAAATTTGTGTTTTAAGCCACTATATTAGTGGCAATTTGTCACAGCAGAAATCAAAACCTGGCACAGTAACAATTTAAGGTCCAGAGGGTTTAATACTTGCCGAAGGTCCTACAGATAAACCAAACCTTCTGACTCCAATACATCATTCTTTCCACGATTTTTCACTTCCTTTTTAAACATAAAAACAATTAAAGTAAAAAGCCATGTTTCTCAGAATGCCAAATCATATGATAATTAGGCAGCCAGTATTTTACTGTTGTTTTTGTTTTAAACTGCCATTCACTGAGTGCTTATTTTGTGGCAGGCCCTATTAAAGTCATGCCTACAGGACCATTTTTAATTGCAAACTCAACCTGTATTGTACAAATATTCTCCTCTAGTGAGGAACAAAGCTCAGAGGAGTTCAGTCATTTGACTAAGGCAGCCCTGGAGGCAACCAGAACTTAGATGCAGGTGGGTAGACCAAGTTAGATAGCACACCCTGTTTCCAGAGAGCACTCCCTTGTGGAATCAGAGTGCTGGGAGCCTCATCTTGGACAGGTTGTCACCTGCTCCGTACAGAGTAAATGGCCTTCTTATGTCTTCTTACAGCAAAGAGAAATATGGAAGGAATTAATCTGAGAGCCTGCACCTTGTGTGTAAGTAAGTTCTCCGCCTCCTGTTGTTAGGACTGTGAATTGACACTTTAATCATTGAATTCTCCAAAGCGCCCCTCCTCCTGCTTTAAATTCCTTTTTATCCACAGTTCTGCTTCTTCCTTTAGATCAAAGCTCCTTACAAGACTGAATATATTACTCATTTGTATTACAGTACTTAAATACCCTCTTTGATTTTTTCCTACTAATCTTATCTTGGCTTCCTCTCCTTAAGTCTCACCTTTGCTTTTCTTAAATCTGGCATATACCTAACAGGGAAAATTTATTTTCTTTCATTTCATTGAGAAACAGTGTTTTTCAAACACTAATTTTAGTTAGAGGATTCAAAACAAAAATCCTTCATCATAGCCCTTCTCCTCCCCATTGAAAACAGTGGAATTCATTTTATTAACTTTTAATATTTACTGTGTACCAAATGTACAGTTCTGCATTAACTTGTACTGTTTTAGACTGTATCCTTCTGGGTATTTCCAATCTAATGATATTGTGATCAGATTTTCTCTCCAATATTTCTTTAGTTTATTTACCATACTTGGCACAAAGCCTAGCATTAGCTCTGAAATCTATCCTAAGGGGCAGAATCCATTTCTCTAATCAGAAAGCAAAAGAGGGGGGCGGGGTGGAGGGGAGGGAGGGAGGAAAGTAAGGAGATGGAAGAGAGGCTGTGAAGTAAGTTATATAAGAAAACTTGCATACACATCCTGAAATAATTTCCTTTCCATGAGTTGAATTGTTTCATTCTGCAGTTTCGAATTCTGAGTTGAAATCTTTATGCCAACAGCCTTTCTTATCTATATCCTATCTCTTCATCTACTTACCTGAAAGGCTCAACTTTTCTCTATCCTCTCCAGAAATTCTCAGAGTAAAAACATTTTCTCTTAAATACTTTGCCAATCTGCATGTGTAGGAGAAATGTGATTATTTATTTATCTGTTGTTATTTGTTGCCCTTTTACCTCTCCAAGCCACTGCCACCTTCTCTCCATTCATGTCCCTTGTGCCCTAGGAAAGGCCACCTGTATTAGTCAGGGTTCTCTCGGGAAACAGAATCAACAGGAGATATCTGTCAATAATATGAGATTTTAAAA
>JAQZBX010014596.1:0-25251 GCA_029593785.1 Cabassous unicinctus
GAGCTTCCTAATGACTGAATACATGAGGTGGCCCCATCTAATGCTGAGATGGGGTGTCTATTCTTTGTCTAAAATATAAGTGTCCCCTTTTTGTTTCTTTCTCTTTCCATTGACTTCAGATAAGGATATCCAATCATGTACATTATATTTGATATATACAATTTCCTAGGAGAGGAAAGAGCCAAGTGGGGTCATCATCAAACTGACCACTGATTCAAAAGGACATCCATAAAAGGCAGCAGCAGAGTATAAGCTACATGGTATGGGTCTTTTCCTCAGCAGCATTTTTTAATCCATTGATTAAGAATTCTGTATTCACAAAGCAAAATGGACTTGAGAGATGTATGAACAAGGAAAGCATGTGCTTTCCACAGATGGCGCTACACTTGCTTATGGGATCTTTGATTCAACCACTGTTTCCCATCTGTTTTATAATGGCATGAAGAGAACAAAATGCCTGATTAGACACTACACACCATGATCTGATCCTCAGAGTGTTTTTATTTCTGCAACTGTGCATGACTCTAAAAAGCAAGCAAAAACCGCACATATTCTGGAATCACTCACTTGTAGAGGAAAAATCTTGCTGGCTTTTTCTGGAGAGTCATTCTGGAAGAAACAAGGATTGGGGTATGGTAAAAGAATGTGATTTTCCAGATTAAAAACTACAGTTCTTATATACATCAATGTTCCCTTAAGGTGGCATGGATTCTGTGTACAGGGACTGGGGAGAGTCTATGTGGAAGTCTGTGAGGTGTGCTTGTGAATGTGGGGGCAGGGGAGGGTAGTGAGTGTGCATCCTGGAGAGGTGCAGTGGTATACATATCTTTGAACACACTTCTAACCTGCAGTCTTCACTCAAATCCAAAAACCCAGGATTAGGAATAAAACCTGAATTTGCTCCCATTTGAGAGAGTTTGCTGTCCAGCTGCCCCACAATACTTTCTAAGGTCTGGCAGCGTTTCTGGGGGACTTGTGTGAAGGGGCTACTGACTGGTTTGTTGCACAGCCTGCCTCTCACACCCCTGCTGTCCTGGTCACCCTGAATGAACCAGGCCTACCATAGAGTCTCTGGACAACTGGGATGAGGGGTTTCTGCTCCACTCAGTACCCACGGATCCAGTGAGACAGGTCTGTCTGTACCCCAAACTACTCATACCCCTCCCTGGGAACTTTCCTCAGGCCATACAGGTGTTTTCCTGAACTGGGTCACTTAGACATGCATAAGTGTTTTCTTCCTTCCCTCCACCAGCTGTCAACACTGTTCCAGAACAAGTCCACAATTATCCTATACTAAGATCAAGAGAAGAGATTTAGGAAGTAAAAAGAAATTAAAAGAAAGAAGAAATAAGGATCAGGTCAGAAGAAGAGGCAAAGGAAAACAAGTGCCTATGGAATCCATAGCTTTTCTAGAAATTGGCACTTCAGGAAATTCAGAAAAACTGAGGGGAACACTAGGGTACCCACTATTTTATTTGAACATACAAGTGAAAATAAGAACTAGCTGGTAAAATAGGCACAGGAAGTGAAGGATGTCCTGAGAAATTGATCCCCAGGGGGCAGAAATCCTTTCCATAGAAACCCATAGGCTGATAAGCCATCCACTCAATTACTCCTTAACTTGGAGAAGAGGGCTGTAGGTGGCTTTACGGTCACCATGTACAGCTTCCTCCTGCACTCATCTCTGTGTTTCCCCAGATTCCAGGAATTGTGTTTGCATTGCAGATCCTAGTATTGACTGCTACAAAGACCATGCATGACATGAAAGTCTCAGCATGAGCCTCAGAGGAGCTGGTTGTTGGAGAATGAAAGAAGGCTTAATACCAAAGAAATGGAGATGCCTCAGTACTCAACCCTTTATACCCATTCTCTAATCAGTTAATTTAGTGAAAGGCTGGTTTTTAGTTTGAAAGATAGAGTGAGTTTTAGAAACAAGCTTTACTTTTAATGTTAGATGTTATTGTATTAAACAATATTTTTCTCCTACTAGTTGTTTTTCTTAATATTTATCAATAAATAAACACATATACAAATAAGCACTGTAAACAAAGTTAGAGCTTCATGAATTAGCATGTCTGTCTCCCTAATGGCTTCCACCAAAGTCACTCCCTTTCTCATAGAATACTCATTTAGTCATAGTTCAACAAATAATTGTAAATTAAATTTAATGCTTAGCATCTACCCTCAGGCCAGTATCTTTATAAACACTTTCTTTACTGAACTCTCCTCAGTCATCTGGAAGGGGAACATGGAAATGATATTGCCCGTGGTCTAATTGTAAAACTTGACTTTAATGCCTTTTATACTTGCAAGACAATTTTGTTGGGTATAAAACTAATGACTCACAGTTTCTTTCCACTAATATATTATCCTATTTTTCTCTAATTCACTGTTTAAAAAACCTTGGTGAGATTCTAAGGTTCTTTCTATTATGTCACTTGCTTTTTTCTAAATGCACAAAGGATTTTCCTTTTTCTTTAAAGCCCATCAAATTTACTAAAATACATATTGCCTTTAGTCATTTTCAGTCAGTGCTCAGTGTGCACATTTAATATGCAGCATCAAAGAATTCCTTCTGTATATTAAAAAAATGATAAATTTTTTATTTGCTTCACAGCTTTGCTTTGGCTTTTTCTTTCAGGCATTTCAGTTATTCTCATATTGGGCCTTCTATATCTATCCTTAACTTTTTAGACTTTTTCTGAAATCTTTTACAATCTTTGTTAAATTCCCTTGAATTTTTTCCCTCTTTTCAAATTCTGTTTCTTATAAGGCATTATCATTCACTGTTTCTTCTAGCTTACATTACATTTATGGAGTGATTTGTCCATTTTTCTCCATATTTTTCCTGACTGCTCTCCCTTCATATTTTGAGTATTTATGTGATGTCATTTCATATATTGTTTCATTTTATTAATGCCTTATACCTTGTTTTTGAAAAAGTACATCACAAAGTACATTGAGAGGCAGTTCTTTCATTATTCTAAAGTGCCCATGGATCATTCTCCATGGTAGACCATATGTTAGGGCACAAGACAATAAATTTTAAAAGATTGAAATCACATAATGTTTTATCTCTTACCACAATGGAATGATATTAAAATCAATAACAGAAGGTAAACTGGAATTGCACAAATAAGTGGAAAATACACAACCAATAGGAAAATTTTCTGTAATCCACCTACAAGGGAAATCAGAAAATTCTTAGAGACAAATGAAAAGGGAAATAAACCATGCCAAAAACAATGGGGATTGTGGGAACATGGCCAATGGGTTAGACATATAATTCTTAGCTCTCACTAAAACAACAACAAAAAAAGCCAGAGGCTGCCATGTGGTCCTGCCAAAGCAGCACAGCAAACCAGGACACTGCTTACCAGGGTCATAGACAGGAAGAAGCCAAAACAAGTAATTGTGAGTTATTAAACATTCTGGCTACTAGAGAGGGCTCCCCTACCCTACCCCTGAGATATTAATTGAGGTTAAAACTCCTGGTGAATTTTATCTAACTGAGAGGAAAGCAGACATCTGCCTATCTACCACCATGGAAAGTGCTCTGTGTCATCTAGGAGGGAACTGGACAAATAGGGAAGCCAGAAATAATCAGGGGTTGCTTACCTCAGTGACTGGAAGGGGCACACATGCCCAGCACTCAGGGAAGACAGACTAGGTGGAGACTCTAGGCCCTGTTCCAAATGGGTGTGTGATGGCAGATTCCCTGCAAGGAAGAGGGGTCTGGGAGAGTGGAGAGCAATTTTTAGCCAGCAAGTTTAGCCATATAGGCTGCCCTTGAATATTAGCTATACTAATAGAGGAAAAAATAGATTTTAAATGTAAAACTATTGTAAGAGACAAAGGCAGACACTATATATTAGTGTAAGGGGTAATCTTCCAAGAAGAAAAAACAATCATAAACTTTTACGCGCCTAACAGGGGCACCTCAAAATACATAAGGTAAACACTAGAAAAAATAAGTGGAGAAATAGATGTCTCTACAATTATTGTGGGGGAATTTAGTACACTAGAGCAAAGGGCCAGTGTGACCCTCAACTCCCACCAGCTACTCAGCAAGAGGGAGCATTCTCCAAGAGTGGGAGGGTTCTGGCAAGGGACAGAGAAGGGTTTCCTTTCTGTGGATTTGGTTGTCTGGACCCCATTTGACCTTTGGGGAGCACACCAACTGGCTTGAAGTGGCACCAGGTTTAGGGGAGAGACGAATCTGCTGAGGAAACCTGATTTACCTAGCCACCCTGGGATAAAGAGGCTTGGCCTGAGAGACGTCAGAGTCACCCAATTTAATAGCTCTGCACAGAAGGCTATCAGAATTTCAACTCCCCTAAGGAAGTCAGACAGTTGGAAATGCATAATAAATTTTAAAGAGCCTATTTAGGGTTCCCTGGGAGGAGGGGGTGATCTAGAAGAGGCTTGAAAATCATTTCTGTGTGGTGACCACAGTCATCAGGGTCCCATTTGAATTTCAAAAGGGAACTCAACCTGGCCAGGAGAGGGGTGGGGGATCTACTCATACAGCCTGCTGAATCCTGCTGCCATAGGGGAGTAAAACCTGCCTGGGGGAAAGTGACTAAATAGATTTCTGAAGAATGATCTGACCCAAATAGTAAGGTCGCTCAGGGAGGGAGTTTCTGACTTGATGATATGAGGTCCCTAGTCTGATTCCCAGCTCCTCTAAGAGTAGTGATCCACCAGGATATCCAACATCCAGCTTATACTTTAGGACAGGTAAAACAAATACATTGTTTTTGTACTAGTTTCTTTTGGGTCCCTTATTTTTTCAAAAAAAAAAAAAAGGTTACTTTAAAAATTTTTTTAACTTACTTTATTCACTAAAACCCACCTCTAAACCAGTAGAGAGAGGCCTGAAGGATAATTGATTGATTAACACAGGCAGCCTGAAAAACTCCACAAGGGCCCAAGAAGCAACAATGTTCTTCCTTAGCTTTGCTTGACTGCTTGTGTGTTTGTTTGGTTTGTTTGTTTCCTCTTTTCTCCATCACCACCCCTTTTGTTAAAATTAGGTGCTGCTAGCTTTTTTCTTCCTTGCTGTGCTTCTTCCTTCTTGATTTCACATTTTCTGTGTATACTGGTTTTGTCTACCAAAGCTATCTCTTTTCCCTCCTTCAGCTTTCTATCTTCTGCTTTCTATTGTGGTTCTTACATTCCACCTTGCTTTATTTAGTAGTCCTCAACTTTTCTGGTTTCAATTTCTATCTTGCCTATTCTTTTTTATTATTATTAACTTTTTTCTTTCAGTCCTTTCTTTATTCTTTCTCTCTCTCCTCATATTTCTGGCCTTTTAAATGATTCTACATATTTTTCTCTATTTGGTTTCCCATTTCACCATAAGTACTCCACTTTATTATTAATATTACTATACATTGCTTACATGAGTTAAATATACATTTTATTAAGTCTTATATGAACCCTCTTCTAACTTTAATTATTAATTATACTTTTTATTTTTTTACCTCTTTCACTTTCTCTTGCCCTAATCTTTTTCCTTCCAGGGTACATGGAAAACAGCAAGGAAATAAAAGAAGAAGAACAGTCAAGGAGAATACTGAACACACACACAAAACCAGCAGCTAAATAAAACTCTAGAAGAGAGAGAAGCTAATCAACTGAATAAATCCATTAAGGTAAAAAGATGACCAGAGGGCAACAAAAAAGTACAAACCATACTAAGAAACAGGAAGACATGGACCATTCCAATGAACAAACTAAAAACCCGGAAGAGATGCAGAACATTTAGCAACTAATCAAAGCTGTCCAAACAAATATCATGGAGCAACTTAATTAAGTGAAGTAAGAGATTAAGGATGTTAAGAAGACACTGGGAGAACATACTGAAGAAATTGTAAACATACATAAAAAGTCAACGGATATGATGGTGATGAATGACACAATCCAAGAAATGAAAAAGGCACTGGAATCACATAACTGCAGATTTGAATGGGCAGAAGAAAGAATTAGTGGTGTGGAAGACAGTACATCTAAAATTAAACAGATAGTAGAACAGATAAATATAAAGATAGAAAAAATCCAGCAGAGACTTAGGGATTTAAATGACAACAAAAAGCACACAAACATATGCATTATAAGCATCTCAGAGGGAGAAGAGAAGGGAAAGGGAAAAGAAGAAGTGTAGAAGGAAATAATGGCTGGAAACTTCCCAATCCTATTGAGGGTGATGAACGTACATGTCCAGGAACCACAGTACACACCAAACAGTATAAATCCCAACAGGCCAACTCCAAGACATATACTTGTCAAAATGTTCAATGCCCAAGACAAAGAAAAAATACTGAAGGCAGCAAGGGAAAAGAGAACCATCACATACAAGGGAAACTCAATAAAATTAAATGCTTATTTGTCATCTGAAACCATGGAGGCAAGAAGGCAATGATATGACATAGTCAAGGTGATAAAAGAAAAAAAAGCTTCCAGCCAAAAATTCTCAATCCAGTGAAGCTGGAATTCAAAAATTATGGAGAGCTCAAAATATTTGCAGATAAACAGAAATTAGCGGAGTATGCCAATAAGAAACCTGCCCTTCAAGAAATGCTAAAGGAAGTTCTTCAGGTTGAAAAGAAAAAACAGGAGAGAGAGACTTGGAGGAGAGTGTAAGAACAACTAAAAAGAAAACAAGAAAGAAAAAAAAAACATAAGACATACGTTAACCCAAAGAAATTATGGCTGATGTAAGAAATTCCTTGAGAGTAATAACACTGAATGTTAATGGATTAAACTCACCAGTCAAGAGACACAGATTGGCAGAATGGATAAAGAAATATGGTCCATCTATATGTTGTTTAGAATAACCCCGCCTTTGACCCAGGGATTCAAGGAGGCTGAAAGTGAACATCTCAACAAAGAATTAATAATGAAACAAAGACTTTGGTTAACACATTTAAGGCTCTGGACCTATTAGACATAAACAGAATGCTACACCCAAATATAGTGAGATATACATTCTTTTCGAGGGCACATGGATCACACTCCAAGATAAACCACATGCTGGGCCACAGAACAACTCTCAATGAATTCAGAAAGATTGAGATTATGCAAAGTAATGTGTATGAAAACAATGAAATGAAAATGGAAATCACTAAGGGCCAGAGAACAAGATTAGGCACAAAGATATGGAAGTTAAGCAACACACTCTTAGACAAACAATGGGTCAGTGAGGAAATCTCAAAAGAAATCAGTAACTACCTTGAAAAGAATAAAAATGAAAATATAACATATCAAAATCTATGGGATGTAGCCAAAGCTGTATTGTGGGGGAAATTCAAAGTCATAAAAGCATACGCTTTTCTCATCCAAACAGATGAGAGAGCTAAAATTGAAGACTGAACTGCACACCTGGAGGAAGTGAAAAAACAACAACAAACTAACCCCAATGGAAGTGGAAAGAAGGAAATAAAGATTAGAGCAGAACAAGACAACATAGAAAATAAGAAAGCATTAGAAAAAATAAACAAAACCAAAAGCTGGCTCTTTGAAAAGATCAATAAATTGACAAACCCTAACCAGACTAACAAAGAAAAAAATAGAGAGCAGGTGCAAATACACAAAATAAGAAATGAGGATAAGGATATCACCACTGACCCCACAGAAATAAAGAGTATCATAAGAGGATACTTTGAAAAATTATATGACAACAATAATGATAAGTTAGAGGAAATGAAAAAATTCCTAGAAACTCACAAGCAGCCTACATTGACAAAAGAAGAAATTTATGAACTCAACTGTCCAATTACAAGTAAAGAGATAGACTCAGTCATCAAAAACCTCCCAACTAATAAGAGCCCAAGACCAGACGGCTTCACAGGTGAATTCTACCAAACATTCTGGGAAGAACTGACACCAATCCTGCTTAAGCTCTTCCAAAAAATAGAAGCAGGGGAACATTGCTTACCTCTTTCTATGATGCCAACATTACCCTAATACCAAAGCTGAACAAAGATGCCACAAGAAAGGAAAATTACAGACCCATCTCTTTAATGAAACTAGATGCTATAATCCTCAAAAAAAATAAAAAAAATACTAGCTAATCACATTCAACAACATATCAAATGAATTATACACAATGAACAAGTGAATTTCATCCTGAATATGCCAGGATGGATCAACATAAGAAAATCAATCAATGTAATACATCACAGAAACAAATTGAAAGAAAAAAAATCACATGATCGTCTCTATAGACAAGAAAAAAGCATTTGAAAAAATACTTCACTTCTTCCTGATAAAAACACTTCAAAATATAGGAATAGAAGGAAACTTTCTGAACATGATAAAGGGTGTATTTGAAAAAACCCATAGCTTCCATCACCTTCAATAGTGAAATCCTAAAATCCTTCCTGCTAAGTTTGGGAATAAGACAAGGATGCCCACTATCACTCCTCCCATTTAACATTGTGTTAGAAGTGCTTGCTCATACACTGAGGGAAGAAAAATATATAAAGGTATCCAAATTGGAAAGGAAGAAGTAAAAATTTCACTATTTGCAGATGACATGATCCTATACTTAGAAAGCCCTGAGAAATCTACAACAAAGCTTCTAGAACTTATAAATGAGTTCAGCAAAGTCGCAGGCTATAAGACCAATGCTCAAAAATCAGTAGCATTTCTGAATACCAAAAACGAGCAATATGAGGAGGAAATCAAGAAAAAAATACCATTTACAATAGTACCTACAAGAATCAAATACTGAGGAATAAATTTAACTAAAGATGTAAAGGACTTATATACAGAAAACTACAAAACATTGTAAAAGAAAATCAAAGAAACATTAAATAAATGGAAGAATATTCCCTGTTCATGGGCAGGAAGACTGAACCTCATTAAGATGTCTATCCTACCCAAAGTAATCTACAGATTTAATGCAATCCCAAAAAAATCAACATAGCATTTTTTGCTGAATTGGAAAAACTAACTACAAAATTTATTTGGAAGGGTAAGAGGCCCTGAATCATCAAAGACATATTGAAAAAGAAAAATGAAATTGGAGGTATCACACTACCTGACTTTAAAACATACTACCAAAGATACACTTGTCAAAAATGCATGATGTTGGCACAAGGATAGTCATACCGGCCAATGGAACCAAATTGAGAGTTCTGATACAAATCCTCACATATACAGTCATCTGATATTCAACAAGGCCACCAAGCCCACTCAGTTGGGAGAGAATGTCCTCTTCAACAAATGGTGCTTGTAGAACTTGATATCCATATCCAAATGAATGGGAGAGGAACACCATCTCAGACCTTATACAAAAATCAACTCAAGATGGACCAAAGATCTAAATATAAGACCCAAGACCATAAAGACCTTGGAAGATAATGTAAGGAAGCATCTACAGGACCTTGTAATAGGAAATTATTTCATGAACTTCACAGCCAAAGCAGGAGCAACAAAAGAAAAAATAGATAAATGGGATCTCCTCAAAATTAAAAACTTCTGCACCTCAAATGGTGTTATCAATAAAGTAAAAAGGCAGCCTACCCAATCGGAGAAAATATTTGGCAACCATATATCTGAAAGGAGCCTAATAACCTGCATACATAAAGAAATCCTACACCTTGAAAATAAAAAGATAAACAACCCATTTAAAAATGAGCAAGTGACCTGAAAAGGTACTTCTCCAAGGAATAAATACAAATGGCTAAAAAGCACATGAAAAGATGTTTAACATCGCTGGCTACTACAGAAATGCAAATCAAAACTACAATGAGATACCATCTTACACCCATTAAAATGGTGGCTTTTAAAAAAACAGTGGACTCTAAGTGTTGGAGAGGATGTGGAGGAATGGGAACCCTCATCCACTATTGGTGGGAATGTGGAATGGTCCAGCCACTGTAAAGGACAGTTTGTTCCTCAAAAAACTAACTATAGAACTTCCATATGATCCAGTGATCCCACTGCTGGATTTATCCCCAGAAAATTGAAAGCACAGACATGAAGAGATATATGCATGCCAATGTTCATAGCAACATTGTTCACTATTGCCAAAAGTTGGAATCATCCCAGGTGCCCATCAACAGATGAATGGATAAACAAATGTGGTACATACATTCATTGGAATATTACTCAGCTGTAAGAAAGAATAAAGTGTTAATACATGGGATAACATGAATGAATCTTGAAGACCTTATGTTGAGTGAAGCAAGCCAGGCAATGAAGGGTGAACAGTACATGACCTCACTGATATTAATTAAGGAAATTGAGCTGTCTCAGATAGTTACTAAAACTATTGGAAGATAGTTTTACAAGAATTAAAAAGAGAAGAGAACATTGTGAGCCATCACCCATTCAGACGTAATCTATGGTAAGGTGATAGAGTGTAGTTGCGTATTGAAAGGATATGACAGGAGGGTAGTGATATTATTGGATTGGGTGGTGCAGGGGTGACAGGTGGGTAATTGGTAAGGGTGGATTAGAATGTCCAGGCTGTTGTGGGGAGGGTTGGGAGAGGGACCAAGTGAACACTGGGGATTTGTGGGTATGAGGTTGAAAGTACAGAGTTGGGAATTCTCTTATGGCAATATGACAAGGAAGGGTTACTGGTTTATGGTGTTGGTTGGGGGTGGCATTTGGGATAGGGCCAACCTGGAGAAAACTTCTATGGATTGTGTGAGTGTTCATTCTGTCATAATATGTTGTATCAGTGGGTGGAGACCCACATAATGAGTGGGAAAGTGTTGGACTCCTATCCTTGGGAGGACTGATTTGTTCAGAAATACACATGTGGGAATCTCTTGAGAGAAAGGGTGGTTCCTAATAGGGGAGAAAACCAGTGTGTCAAGACCTCACTCTTGTTGCATGTAACTATGAATCTTGTCATCCAACAAGTCAAGCCAGGGGAACCCCATGGGCCCTGGGCAGATGGAGATGGAGGAATAGAATAGATCGAACAGGGGAGATTTAGTGGTCACTGGAAATATTCCACATTACTTTACTTTGATGGACACAAGACATGGTAAATATCATTGAAATTTATAAAACTGCACAGTCTAAAATGTAAACCATAGTGTAAACCACTGATAATCTTTAGTAGCTATGTTTCACTATTTTTATATCAGTTTTAACAATGCTACCATTCACATATAAAAAGGTATTAATATGGGGGGGGGAAGGGGAGGATGTTGGGTATATGACATTCTCCTGTATTCTGTGTGTGACTTTGCTGTGACCTAAAACTTCTTTGAACACAAAATAAAAAATAATGAGGCACTGGGAAATGAGAGGGAGAAGGTACCATGGTACAGACTGGGCACCAGATATTGTAGTGATGAAATCAAAATGTAAAAAAAAATTTTTAAATATTTTTCATTTTTTAATATCCCAATCTTTTAATTTAATTTAATTTTTAGTTTTTCTAAAATTTTATGTATTTTATCTCTTATATTTATCTTATCATTATTATTTCATTTTCCTAGTAAATGTATTTGGCTATTGAAACGGCTTCATCTTTGAAGAAGTTTTTGGTGGGAGAGGACCATTGGTGTCGGGTATCAGGGATGTGGGATGCACAGACGTTCACCTGAGCATACATATAAGGTATATAAAAAATGTTCAAATGTTCACAGGGCATTGTTACAGTGGGTGGAGACTCATACAATAAATGAGAGAATATTGAATTCTCATCCTGGAGAGCTCTGCCATATTCTCTAATGGAGCAGCAAAATTTCCCCAAGTAAAATGGCAGTGACTGGCGAAAGAGAATGATCCACTGATGGGCCCTTGATATTGATGACTAGGCTTATGAGTCTTTGCTCTTGAAATTGAAACAACCTATTGTTATGGGGTGCCTAAGTGTTGCCATCTGAGAGCCTCCTTGTTGCTCAAATGTGGCCTCTATTTAAGCCAAACTCAGCATATGAATGCATTGCCTTCCCCTCAGCGAGGGACACGACTCCCAGGGATGAGGCTCCCTGGCACGAAGGGATTGCTACCAAGTGCCAACTAGTAATGCAATTGGAAAAAGACCTTGAATAAAAGGGGAGAAATGTAAAGCCAAATGAGTGTAAATGGCTAAGAGACTTTAAAGTGAGTTGGGAGGTTATCCCAGAGATAACACTTATGCACATCTCAGTAGGATCTTATAGACTTCCAAAGTGGATACCACTCCAAATAGTGGGGCTCTTGAGGGCTCTGGAGACCCCCAGGTCCTATGGTCAAGGTAGATAGTTCCAGAGTTTGGTGCCCTGACAGTGGGCACTACACTGGAGTTTGTGCTCCTGAGAGTGACAGAGTTGGACACAATTATGTCTTCCCTGTACATGGCTCAACTCTCCCTTCTACTCAAACCTATACTTGGTGCTGGAGTTTGTAGGTGTACATCCAGAGACTTAAGTCTTTGGGCTTTCCATGTGCCAGCTGGGACTGGGACCTCAGTGGAACTGCAACTCCTACTCTACAGCTCATTGGACTCACCCAGGACAACTGGCAGTGAGACAATGATGGACAAGGGCCATCCCAGGGAATGGAGAATTTCTGCAGCTGCAAGCAGCATAGTCCCACCCATCTTCCCCATGGGATATAAGTCCCCTCTCAACTGGAGGTGGAGTGGACATCACCATCCCAGACTTGTCCAGAATGGAAGAAATTACAACATTGATGTGGAGCCAGAGGCCACTGGAGGCTCTGGGGCAAGGA
Source organism: Cabassous unicinctus (assembly GCA_029593785.1). Lineage (NCBI taxonomy): Eukaryota > Metazoa > Chordata > Mammalia > Cingulata > Chlamyphoridae > Cabassous > Cabassous unicinctus. The sequence goes on from JAQZBX010014596.1 coordinate 12,688, forward strand.
GAAAAGCAGTTGTAATATGGGGCTTTTTTTGGGACTTGGGAATTGTCCTGAGTGACATTGTAATGACATATATAGGTCATTTTATAGCATCACATAACATGCAGAGCTGTGTGGTAGGGAGTGTGGTCTACAATGTGAACTATAGTCCATGCTTAATGGCAAAGACCCAGGATATGCTTATCAATTGCAATTAATGTGCTACACTAATGAAGAATATGTGGGAGGTTTTGGGAGGTGTGTGAGGTGGGGAGTATGGGAATCCCTATGTGTAACATTTATGTTCTAAGTATCTTTAAATCAATTAAAAATGAAAAAAAAAGATCAGAACAAAGGTAAATGAAATAGAGGATAAAAAACAATAGAAAATCAGCAAAAGCAAAAGTTAGTTCTTTGAAGAGGTGAGTAAAATTGACAAACATTAGCTAGACTGACAAAGAAAAAAGGACACAAATGATATTGAACATTCTTTCATCAACTCTAACAAATGTACTTTATCAAGGCTAAATGTCAGTGATTGGGTTTATAAGGGACAAGGAGATTTTCTTTTGGGACAAATGAAAATGTTCTCAAACTGTGGTGATGAATGTTCAACTCTGTAATTATACTGAAAACCATTGTACACTTTTAATGGATTGTATTGTGTTTGAATAAAACTGTTATTTAAAATAAGAAAAAATAAATGAAAAGGGGTACATTACAATCAACCCCACTGGGATAATAAAGGACTATAAGATAATACTGTGAACTGTATACCCACAAGTTACATGACCTAGATGAAATGGATAAATTCCTAGAAAAAAATAAACTACCTACACTGACACAAGAAGAATAGAATTCTCAACAAACCAATATCTAGTAATGAGATTAAATCAATAACAAAAAACCTCCCAACCAACAAAAGCCCAGGACCAGACGGTTTGACAGAGAGTTTTGCCAAACATTCCAAGAAAAATTAATACCAATCCTGATCAAAATCTTCCAAAAAACTGAAGACAAGAGAACATTCCCTAATTCATTCCAAAGGCCAGCATTGCCCTCATACCAAAGCCAAATGGAAATAACACAAGAAAACAAAATTACAGACCAGTATTTCTATGAATATAGATGTGAAAAGACTCTACAAAGTACTGGCAAACTATGTTAGTCAGCCAAAGGACTGCTGATACAAAACACCAGAAATATTTTGGCTTTTATAAAGGGTATTTATTTGGGGTAGAAGATTATATGTACCAGGCCATAAAGCGTAAGTTACTTCCTTCACCAAAGTCTGTTGCCATGTATTGGGGCAAGATGGCTACTGACATCTAAAAGTGTCCAGGCTTCCTGGGTTCTTCTCTTCCTATGGTTCATTTCTCCTCAGGTTCAGCTGCTCTGCTTTCTCCACAAGCCCAACTGTAGACTATCAGGTGAATGGCTTTTCTTTCTTCCTGGGGTCTCTGAAGTGTCTAATGGAATCTTCTCTCCTTCCTCATGTATCTATTTCTCTATGTGTTTACTTCCCAGGCTCCAGGATCAAAGCTCCAAACTTCCTTCTCTGCAGTGTGGTTTCTTTGTGAGTCCCTGCCCACCAAGGGGGTGGGGACTCAGCATCCTACTGATGTGGCCCAATCAAAGCCTAAATCTTTATTTAATCAAGTAAAAGTGAAACCTCTGAATCCATTATAATCTAATATGCCCAGAAGAACAGACTACTTTACAAACATAATCCAATATCTATTTTTGGAATTCATAAAACAATATCAAACTGCTACAAAAACCAAATCCAAGAGCACATTAAAAGAATTATACACAATGACAACTGGGATTTAAGCCAGGAATACAAGCATAGTTCAATATAAAAAAATAAATTAATGAAAGGTGTCTTCACAAGGGCTCCATGAGCTTGAATTGAAATTCATAAAAACATTATTCTTGTGGGTGTTGGTATGGGAGTGATATAATTATTAAATAATACACACTATAGTGTGAACTTAGGAAGGGTTTCTTGGTTTCACCTGACTGGCAAAGGGGTCCTTAGAACAAAAAATTTAAGAACACCTTAGTTAATGCAACATTCCATAATGAAAAATTTAAGGAAAAAACAAAACACTTGACCACTTGATCATCTCAATTGCTGCAGATAATGCACTTCACAAAATCCAACACCAATTCAGGGTTAAAACATTTAGAAAACCAGGAATAGATGGAAACATGCTCAACATGAAAGGGGGCATATCTATGAAAGACCTACAGCTGGCATCCTACTTAATGGTGAAAAAACTGAAAGATTTCCTTTGAACAACATGAACAAATGAGAATATCCACTGTTAGCACTGTTATTCATCATTATACTGGAAATTCTAGCCAGAGAAATTAAGGGGAAAAAAGAAAGAAAAGAAATAAAGGAAGAAATAAAAGACAACCACGTTGAAATGAAAGAAGTAAATTTTTCCCTATTTGCACATGTCATGATCCTATATAAAGCCCTGAAAAGTTTGCAACAAAGGATTTAGAGCTAATAAGTGCACTTAGCAAAGTGGTGGGTAAAAGATCAACACCCAAAAATCAATAGTGTTTGTACACACTAGAAATGAACAATCAGAAGAAGAAATCAGTTTTAAAATTCAATTTACAACAGAAACTAAAAGAATCATATATCTAAGAAAGGTCTAACCAAGGATATTGAGGACTTGTACACAAAAAATCACAAAACACTGCTAACAGAAATCAAGGAAGACCTAAATATGTGGAAGGACATTCATGTCCATAGATTGGAAGATTAAATATTATTAAGATATCAGTCCTACTCGTGATTTCCAGATTCAACACAATCCCAATCAAAATCCCAACAGCCTCCTTTGAAGAAATGGAAAAGACAATCATCAAATTTATATGGAAAAGTAAGGCACTCTAAATAGCCAAAGAAAATTTGAATAGAACAAAGTTGGAGGGCACTCACTTTCCAATCTTAAAACTCAAAAAGCCACAGTAATGAAAACAGCATGGTACTGAGACAAGACAGATATAAATGAGAATAAAATGAAATAAAATTGAGAGTTCAGAAATCAACCTTCACACTTAAGGCCAACTGATTTTTCATAAGGCTGCCAAGACCATTCCATTGGGAAAGAAGTGTCTCTTCAACGAATGGCACTGCAAAACTGGATCTTCATTTGTGAAGGAATGAAGATGAACCCATACCTCAAACTATATTCAAAAATCACCTCAAAATGGATCAAAGACCAAAATATAAGGACTAAATATAAGGGTTAGAACTATAAAACTCCTAGAAGAAAGCAGGAAAGCATCTTCAGGTCCTTCTGTTAGGCAATGGTTTCTTAGACTTTACACTCAAAGCACAAGCAACAAATAGAAAAATAGATAAATAGGACCTCATAAAAATGTAAAAAATTTTGTGCCTTAAAGTACTTTATCATGAAATTAAAACAACCACCTACACAGTGGAAAGAAACATTTGGAAACCACATATCTGATAAACATTTTATATACAAAATATATAAAGAAATTCTTCAACTCAACAACAAAAAGATAAACAACCCACTTTTAAAATGGGCAAGACTTGAACAGACATTTCTCAAAAGATATTCAAATGGCCAAAAATCCTATGAAAAGAGGACATCATTATAAACCATTAAGTTAATGCATATCAAAACTATTATGAGATGCCATTTCACATCCACTAGAATGGCTATTATTTTAAAACCGGAAAATTACAAGTGTTAGAGAAGATATGGATAAAATTCCTTGCTAGTACTTCATGTATTTTCAGAATTCAACTTTGTATCCATTACGTTGTGTTTGGTGGCAAATAATAGAAAAAACAACTCAAACACACTTAGTAACGGTGATTTATTGTCAGGTAAATGCAAAATTAAGAGCGTCAGAGCACAACCTTCTGGAACCCCTTCTTGCCTCCACAGCACCGCAAGCACTGTGCTGGAAGATGCTCTGGAAACGTAACAAGGGGGGAGATTGCTAGCCCCGCATTTCCACCCTTATATGGGTTCCAGCACGCCCGCGCCCCGCTCTCACCAAGTTTGGTCCGCAAACTTACCCAAGCTGCAGCCAGGGGTCCAGAGGTAAGGAGCCGAGGCTGCTTGCTCCGCTTGAGGGTCCTGGCCAATGGCACTTGCTATGCCACCAACCCACAACGCATGCCAGATAGTGGCCTCTTGATGCACACCAGGAGCCTGGCGCAGCATCACCTCCAGGACAGGGGCAGCACATAGGCTCCACCGGGTCCCTAAAACACCCGTGTGCTGGACAGGGCCTGTGATACCTGGCCATGCCCCTGCCCAGAAGCACCGCCCCATCACAGCTTCATGTGGACCCCAGGGTCGTGCACTCACCGGACTTCATCAGAGAGTGGGGGGCCCCCAGACTCCAGATCCCCTCACAGCCCCTCAGAGAGGGAGGCCTTAGGATTTCTCCAAGTCTGTATGCCACCTGAGAGTGGGAGGCCCCTCAGAGATGGGTTCCATACTAAGAGCGGGTGCCCCTCAGAGTTGGCATTCCCCTAGAGTACCTCAGGGTCCCTCTGAGAGTGGGGATTCCCCCAGAGTCCAGGTCCCCCCACAGAGGAGCGAGGGTCTCCTCAGGATTTCTTACAGTCTGACATCCTCTCAGCATGGGGGGCCCCTTGGGGTTCCTCAGAGTCTGGGTTCCCCTCAGAGAGTTGGGGGCCCCTAGAATGCCCAGGGCCCAGGAAGCATTGAGCCCAGAACCCTCACACACCCAAGGTACTCGGTGCCTTGCAGGAGGTGGTCAGCATGGGCCACTGTGGATGCTGTGCTCTGGCCCAGTCCTGTTGTGTTCTGGTGGTGGTGGCTCTTCCACTTCTACATTATGGAAGAGTTTAAGCAGGATTGGTGGTAGTTCTTTCCAAATGATTGGTAGAATTCACCTGTGAAGCCATCTGGTCCTGGGATTTTCTGAAATAGAAGGTTTTTGATGATGAACTAAATGAAATAAAAAATAAGAAAGCACTAGAAAAATTTTAAAAAAAAGCAAAAGCTGGTTCTTTGAGAAGATCAATAAAATTGACACACCATTAGTGAGACTAACAAAGAAAAAAAGACAGAAAATGCAAAAAACAAAATAAGAAATGAGGAAAGGTAATCACCACTGAACCCACAGAAATACAGAGTATCATAAGAGGATACTTTGAAAAATTATATGCCAACAAGATGGATAATTTTGAGGAAATGGACAAATTCCTAGAAATGCACAAGCAGCCTACATTGCTGATAGAAGAAATTAATGAACTCAACAGATCAATCACAAGTAAGGAGATAGAATCAGTCATAAAAAAAAACTCCCAACTATGAAGAGCCCAGGTCCAGACATCTTCACAGGTGAATCCTACCAAAATTCCAGAAAGAACTAACTCCAATCCTGCTTAAATTCTTCCAAAAAATAGAAGTAGAAGGAATATTGCCTAACTCATTCTATAGTGCCAAAATTATGTTTTAATATCCCAATTTTTAAATTTTATTTTATTTTCAGTTTTTTCTGTATGTTATTTCTTGTGTTTAAAACTATCATTATTATTTCATTTTCTTATTAATTGCATTTGGCTATTTTATTGGCTTCATTTTAAAGTTTTGGATCACAGTAGGGTTGTGCTGTGGCAAGGGAGGATCATTGGTGTGGTGTGTCAATAATGGGGATAAATGGAGGAAGTACACCCAGGCATATATATAAGGCATGTAAATGTGTTCAAATGTTCATAGGGGCATTGTCACGGTTGGTGGAGACTCAAACAATAACCAAAAGAATATTAAATTCCCATCCTGGGGAGCTCTGCCACATTCTCGAACAGAGCAACAACAATCCTCCAAGTACAGGGGCAATGACTAGAGAAGGAGGATGGTCCATTGATGGGCCCTTGATATTTACTTATAAGCCTTTGCTCTTGAAATTGAAACTTAGCCCAGTGTTGGAGGGTGTCTAAGAGTTACCTACTGGGAGCCTCCTGATGCTCAGTTGTGACCTCTCTCTAACCAAACTCAGCATATAAATGCAATACCTTCCCCCCAGCATGAGAAATGACTCCCAGGGATGAGTCTCCCTGGCACTGAGGGATTACTACCAAGTATCAACAAGCAATGCAAATGGAAAAAAAAAGACCTTGAACAAAATGGAGAAAAGTTAAAGACAAATGAGTTTGCCTAAGAGACTTCAAAGGGAATTGGAAGGTCATTCCAGAGGTAATGCTTATGCACAGTTCACCTGGATTTCATTGACAGCCAAGCAGATACCACTCACACATACCAGGGCTCCTGAGGGCTCAGGAAACATCCAGACACTATAGTCAGGGCAGATAGCTCAGGAGTTTGGTCCCTTCTCAGTAGGCCCTACTTTGGAATTTATGCTCCCCAGTGTGACAGAGTTGGACCCAGTTGTTGTTTCCCTACACATGTCCCTTCTGTCCTTCTATTTGAATTTACAACTAGTTGAAAAGTTGGTAGGTGTACATCCAAGGGACTTAAATCTTTGGGCTGTTCATATGCCACCTGGGCCCTGAATCTAACCAGAGTTGCAACACCTTCTCTCTAGTTCATTGGACTCTCCCAGGAAAACTAACAAGGAGGAGATGATGGATAACCAATATGACAAAGAACCAAGCGTGTCTACAACTGCAAGGAAGAGAGTCCCATCCATCAACCATATGGGATCAAAGGCCCCTCTCATATAGAGGTGGAGTAGGCATCACCATCCCAGAATCCTCAGGATTGTGGGATGAACTATGGACTAAAATAGACTTATTAGTATTCTACTATATACTTGTTGTGATTCTAGCAATGGAAGCAATACCATTGATGTGGAGGCAGTGGCCACTGGAGATCCTGATGGTAGGGAAAGGGAGGGGCAGGTTTAATACAGGGACATTTTTGGAACTTGAGATTTATCCTGAATGACATTACAATGACAGAAGCAAGCCATTATATATCTTGCCATAACCTACAGAATTGGGTAGGAGAGAGTGTAAACTACAATGTAAACTATAAACCATGCATACTTAGTGGCAATGCTCAAAATGTGTTTATGAATTGCAATGAATGTACCACATTGGTACAAGGTGTTGCTATTGTGGAAGAAAGTGGGACGTGTGGGGAGAAGGGCATAAGGGAATCCCCTTTTTGTTCTCTCTAATACTTTTGTAATTCAAGAATCTTTTGAAAAAGGAAGAGGAAAAAAAAGAGCTAAAATCAAATACCTAATTGCACACATGGAGGAAATAGAAAAAGAACAGCAAACTAATTCCAAAGCAAGTTGATGGAAAGAAAATAGAAAGATTAGAATATAAGTAAATGAAATTTAGAAAAAAATAGAATTAAAACCAAAAGTTGGTCCTTTGAAAATATCAATAAAGTTGATAAACCTTAGCTAGAAAGACAAAGAAAAGAGAAGATAGAAACAAATGAAATCTTAATTAGGGTGGGAACATTACTATTGACACTACAGAAATAAAAAGGATACTAGGAAAAACTGTATGCCAACAAATTAGCCAAACTATATAAAATGGACAAATTCCTAGAAACACACGAACAATCTAAAGTGATTCTTGAAGAAATATAATTCCTGAAAGACTAATTGCAAGTAAAGAGATTGAGTAGGTCATCAAAACTTCCCAACAAACAACCTGCATTGACCTTAAAAGAAATATGAGACCAAAAAAAAAAACAATCACAAAATAAAAAGACTAAAACAGTCATCAAAATCTTCCCCAAAATGAAAAGCCCAAGACCAGATGACATCACAGGAGAAATCTACCAATCAGTCAAAGAATATTTAGTACCAATCTTTCCCAATTCTTCCAAAAACATGAACAGGAACGAATGCTACCAAACTCATTCTATGGAGCCAACATCATGAGTAATTACCCTAATGAATATAGATACAAAAATTGTCAACAAATAACTTGTTAATCAAATCCAATAGCACATTAGAGGAATTATACATCATGATCAAGTGAGTTTTATCCCAGGTATGCAAGGGTGGTTCAACCCAAGAAAATTAATCAGTATAATATACTACATTTTAATTAATCAAAGATGAAAACTCACATGATCGTCTCGACTGGTGCTGAAAAGGCAACTGGCAAAATAGAGCATCCTTTCTTGATAAAAACTCTCCAAAAGATAAGAAAAGAAGGAATCATTCTCAAAATCATAAAGGGCATATAGGAAAATCCCACATCTTACACTGTAATCAATGGTGAAAGAATGAAAGCTTTCCCCCTGTGATTGGGAACAAAATAAGGATTCCCATGACTGTCACCACTGATTTTCAATGTTTTGCTAGAAATTCTACCTAGGGAAATTAGACAAGAAAAAGAAGCAAAAGGAATCCAAATTGTAAAGAAAGAGGTAAAACTTTTATTCTATGTAGATGACATGATCCTTCCTATATAAATAAAGTCCCCAAAAATGTACAATAAAGCTACTACAGCAAATAAATGAGTTCACAAAGTGGCAGGATACATAATTAATATGCGAAAATCAGAAGTGTTTCTATACAGTAGGAATGAGCAATCTGAGGAGAAAATTGAGAAAAAATTCCATTTACAATAATGACTAAAAGAATAAAATATTTAGGAACAAAATTAACCAAGTACGTAAAGGACCTGTATTCAGAGAACTACAAAACATTGTTAAAAGAAATCAAAGATGGCCTAAGCAAATGGAAGGACATTCCGTGTTCATGGATTGGAAGACTAAATAGTGTTTAGATGTCAATTCTAACCAAAATGATTTACAGATTCAATGCAATCCCAATAAATTTGCAACAGTCCTTTTAAAAGAAATGGAAAAGCCAATTATCACATTTATTTGGAAGGGTAAGGTGCCCCAAATAGCTAGAAATATCTTACAAAATAAGGACAAAGTTTGAGGTCTTTCAATTCCTAATTTACATCATATTACTTAGCTAGTAGTAAAAAAAAATTATACTACCAAAGAGATAAATATATAGACTAATGGAACTGAAATGAAAGTTCAGAAATAGAACTGCACATCTATAGCCAAGTAATATTTGACAAGGCTGTCAAGTTGGGTCAGAACAGTCTGTTCAACAAATAGTGCTGGGAAAACTGGATATCCAAAACCAAAAGAAAGAAAGATGATTCCTATCTCACAACTTATACAAAAAATCAACTGAAAATGGATTAAAGACCTAAATATAAATGCTGGAACCTTTAAACTCCTAGAAGAAAATATAGATCTTGTGGTAGTTGGTAGTTTCTTAAACCTTACACCCAAAGCATAGGCAGCAAAATAAAAACAATAGATAAATGGGACCTCTTCAAAATTGAATATTTTGTGCTTCAATTGACTTTGTCAAGAAGGAGAAAAGGCAGCCTACTCAATGAGAGAACATATTTGGAAACCATATATTGGATGAGGATTTGATTTCTATGCTATATAAAAAGATAAGCAGCCTAATTTAAAAATGGGCCAAAGACTTGACACATTTACAAAGAGGAAATACAAATGGCCAAATAGCACATGAAAAGTTGTTCAATATCACTAGCTATTAGGGAAATGCAATTCAAAACTACAATGAGATATCATTTCACAACTTTTAGAATGGCCATTAATTTTAAAAAAAACAACAACAGAAAACTACAAGTACTGGAGAGAATGAGCAGAAATAGGAACACTCCTTCACTGTTGGTGAGACTAGAATAGTGCAGCCTCTGTGGAAGGCAGTTTGTCAGTTCCTCAGGAAGCTAAAAATAGAACTGCCATAAAATCTAGCCATCCCACTCCTAGGAATATATTCAGAAGAGCTGAAAGCAGGGATCAAAACTAAAATTTGCACACTGATGTTTATAGAAGCATTATTCACAATTGCCAAAAGATGGAAACAACTCAAGGGTCCATCAACTGATGAATGGAGAAACAAATTGCGGTATGTACAAAAGATGGAATACTATTCAGCTGTAAGAAGAAATGAAATTGTGATGCATATAACAACATGGGTGAATGCTGAGAACATTATTTTGAGTGAAATAAACCAGACACAAAAGGACAAATATTTTATGGTCTCATTAATATGAACTAAGTACAATGTGCAAATTCATGAAGTTAAATTCTGGGGTATAGGTCACTGGGAGAAAGAATGAGCATTCAGAAGTGGGAGCTGATGCTTCACATATGCAGAATTATTATACGGTTGGTTGTAAATATTTGGAAATGAATAGAGCTGATGGTAAAACATTATAGTGAGTATAACTGTCACTGATTTATAAATATTATTGTGATTGAAAGGGATACTTTAAGGAAGTAGATGTCAATAGATAGAAAGCTAGAGGAGAATATTGGGGTAGTATATAACAGTGAACTTGGAAGTGGGTATGACTGTGGATAATAGCACAAATAAAAGAATGTTCTTCTATGAACTAGAACAAATATATGTCACTATTACAATTTGTTAAGAATATGGTGTTATGTGGAAAAGTACAACTAGGTTAACTTATGGACTAGAGTTAATAGTCATATTGTAATATCATTGCATCAAGGAGCAAGGAAGATACTATATCAATGCCAAAGATCAACAATAGGGGGACATAAAAAGGGTAGGGAATCTGTCTTTTTACATAATGAAAACAATCTAAAATTGTGTAAGGGGATGAAAGCACAACTCTGTAATGAAAATGAGAGCCCTGAGTATATGCTTTGGATTGGCAATAAAAGGCACGGGACTGTACAACACGGTAAACACTGAGGTGGGTGGTAGACTGTGGTTCATACAAATATGAGAACATTCTGTCATGAAACTATAACAAATGTACAATACATGGTGTTAATAATAGGATGGTATGTGGGGAAAATACACTTCATGTAAGTTATGGACTATAGCTAGTAATAATATTTGGATGCTCTTTTATTAATTTTAACAAATGTTCCACAACAATGCAAGGTATGGGTGGTGAGGAGGTATATGGGAAACCTGTATATTATGCATGATTGTTTTGTAAACTCACAACTTCTCTAATAAATAAAAAGATTAAAATACTTCAGAATAAATTTAACAAAGGAACTGCAAGACTTGTACACTTAAAACTAAAGAGCATTATTGAAATAAATTAAACATATAAATAAGTGGAAAGACATCCATGTTCATAAACTGAAAGACTTTATGGTGTTAAGCTGTCAATACTCCCCAAAGTGTTCTATAGATTCAGTGTAACCCCTATAAAAATTCCAATGGCCTTTTTTTCTAGAAGTGGAAAAGCTTCTCCTAAAATTCATATGAAATTGCAAAGGACCCAAAATAGCCAACACAGTGTTGAAAAAAGAAGAAGGTTGGAGAACTCCCATTTCCCAATTTCAAAACTTACTACAAAGCTACAGTAATCAAGACAATGCAGTAATGGCATAAGAGACATGTAACTAAATGGAATAGAATCGGAATTCCAGAAATAAACCCAAACATCTGTGATCAACTGATTTTCAACTAGGGTGCCAAGATGGTTCAACAGGGAACAAACACTGGGACAGCTGGATATACACATGCAAAAAAATAAATTTGGGCCCCTACCTCACACCAAATACAGAAAAGTAACTCAAAATGGATCAAAACCTAAATGTGAGGGCTAAAACTACAATGCTCTTAGAAAGAAATATTAAGTGTAAATCGTTATGACCTTGGATTAGGGAACCATTTCTTACATATAAAACCTAAAGCACAATAAACCTTAGAAAAAAATAGATAATTGGACTTCATCAAATTTAAAAAATGTTGTGCTCCAAAGAAAACTATCAAGAAAGTGAAAAAGACAACCCATAGAATGGAAGAACATTTCTGAAAAAAAGTCTAGCATCCAAAATATATAAAGAACTTTTACAACTCAGCAATAAAAAGACAATTCAATTGATAAAAGGACAATTTATATAGACATTTCTCCAAAGAAGACATACAGATGACAAATAAGTACATGAAAAGAGGTTCAACATCATTTGTCATTACAGAAATGCAAATTGACATTAAGAAGTCAATGGAAATGCATTCTATAACTATGTCGACTACCCACTGGGCATTCACTGAGTGTTTATTCTCAAACAACACTATGAGAGAGTTATTATTGTCTCCATTTTAAAGATGAGGAAACGATATCTAAAGAGGTTATTTAACCACATTTTGATTAATAGCTAACCTAAGTCACACAATTAGAGACAAAACAGAGACTGGAACTCTGGTTTTCTGACTCCACCAAAAGATCTACTTACATCACTACCCAAGTGTTCCCCCTACAACATAAAACATGCATTCAAGAAATGTATTTTTTATTTATTTATTTATTTTATTTGTAAAATGATATATAAATACATATGCATATATGTGCATTTGTTTACATAAATGTTATTATATATATATATACATTTTATAAAGGTGCCTAGTTTACCCAAATATTACTCAGAAACTACAGGGATTCCCATGCTCCCCACCACCCACACCCCCAAAAACACCCCACACATCCATTCCCCATCCGTGTGGCATTACACCCGCAATGGATATACACAACCTGGGGCCTTGCCACCGAGCATAGACTACAGA
>JAQZBX010014597.1:9523-38533 GCA_029593785.1 Cabassous unicinctus
AAAAAAAAAAAAAAAAAAAGCCTGAAGTTAGGACAAGTCTGGGAATGATAGGTAGTTCAGTGTGGCTACAGCATAGGGTATTTGAGGTGACATCATGGGAGATGGAAAAGCAGGGGTGAGGAGTGATGAACTCTGTTCAGCATTCTGAAACCTTGGGCATAGCCTGAGGGGTTTAGATGTTTAGATGTGTTCCTACTGGCCATGGGCCCAAAGAAGGCTTTTGACCCCCTCTTTCAGCTATTAGATTGAGGCCCAAGCCTTTTTTAAGGACCCACTCACCAAGAGCTCTCTGTCTTTAGAACTGATCCACCGCTGTTCTACTGGGTCCACTGTTTCTTCCTGGTCCTCCAATCCCCTTAGCTCTACACAGCTCCTAATATTTGCCTCAGGTTTCTGGGCTCTGAGAATTATCCAGATTTGACCTTGAGTGATCTTTTTCAGAAAGGATTTGATATTCTCCTCTGGCACTATACTCTGTTGGCAAATGGCATTGATGTTTTGGACTTGGGCCTGGTTCTATCTGTTCTCACTTTAGGGAAGAAAGTTTCGATATTCAGTTTTTTGGGTTTCAAGCTTCCTTCTTAAGCATTCACAATCACCATTGAATGCACATCAGAGCTCCTTAGTGATCTTCCTGTTCAATCAGGGGTCACCTAACTGGATAGGAACAGAGCTGAGACCAAAACCCGGGTCTCCTGACTCCCAATTCAGTGCTCCTTCTGTTGCGTTCCAGCTTTTGGCACTCCTTAGCCAGTTGTGGAGCCGACAGAACATACTTGACTACCGCAAATCCACAGCAGTGCAACTGAGAGCTGGAGCTAAAAGAAGACTGTGTACCCCGAACCGGCTCTTGTGTTGTGATACCTTCCATTTCTTCTTCTGTAAAATGGGAGCTGCACCTACTTGATCCATCAGCTACAGCCGAGATCAGAGATTGGGGTGTGGTGAATTTTTTTGTTGCTGTTCCATTGTTTTGTGATGGATGAGGGCTGATGAATCTCGGTTCAGGTTGTAGAATCTTCGAGTCATAGAGGTGAAATGGAACTTTGGAGGTGATCTGTGGTCACAGAAAGGTAGCCTCATGACTGAGACCAGTGAAGACTCTCCAAAACCAGAGGACAAGGGCTTCCCCTCAGCAGTGAGCTTCCTGTCTTTGGAAATGTTCTAGCTGAGAAAGGTTGTTCAAGCAGAGGTGAGCCTGCTGTAAAGGGGCTTTCTGCAAAGAATAAGTGCCTGGATAGGACAACTCCCTGGTTTCCGGGCTCCTGCACATATTTTCTCTAGGGACTGCTCAGCTGCCCTCGCAAAGCAGCTGTGCGTGTTAACAATCATTTTATTTTACCAGCTGGGTTCACGTCACGTGTTACTAATAACCCGCCACAACAGTAACAACCGCCAAGTTATCTCACGCCGTATCTAGAACCGCCGGAGGTATGTGGAATGATCATGAGCCCTATTTCTTATATAAGGAAATAGAGGCTTAGAAATTTGCCCATGGTCTCCCAGGGAAGGAGTTTGCATTCAAACTTCGGTTTATCAGATTCCAACTTTTCTTTGGCTCCGGTTTCCACAATGCTCCAAAAATGAAGAACGGAATGGCTTCGGAGCTCCGCCTCCCGCCTCCTCGGAAGAGGGAGGGAGCAGAGCAGAGTCGGGAGACAGGGCGGGTCAAGGTCTAGAGCTGGGCGGGCTTGTGGGCGGGGCGGGATACCCGCGAGGCCAGGCGGGCCGTGGGCGGGGCGGGCCGTGAGCCGGAAGTGGCTCCGCTGGCGGAGACCAACTTGACCCGGATTCCTGACGCAGCGACCCGGGGTCCTGAGAGCTGCGGCTCGGCCAGTGTACACCGCTAGCCTCTTTTCTTCGGCGTTCTCGCCGCCTCCCGGGACGATGGTGCCCCGCTTGCTGCTGCGCGCGTGGCCCTGCGGCTCTGCGCTTGGCCCGGGAGCCCCCTGCAGGACCCTCAGCGCCGGGTCCCGGCCCGGCCAGTACCTGCAGCGCAGCATTGTGCCCACCATGCACTACCAGGACAGCCTGCCCAGGTGAGCCCGGCCTTTGTCGGTCCCGCCGCGCAGCGTCAGCCCACTCCTGTACCGAACCCGCATCGCCTCCAAACCCCTAACTTGAAGGCTGCACACAGCCCCCAGTTTGGAAACTCAGTGACTTCCAGGCTCTCCCGACACAGGAACCTCAGATCCCTCAAATTTTCTTACAGAACGCCCATTGTCCCTCTCAGCGTCTCCATCTTGAATATCTTAAACCTTTCTCAAAATCGCTCTAATACCCACTTTACACCCAGATACCCTAAAAGCCTCCTTTCTCCCTGGAAAATGTTCAACCTGTAATCTCCAACACCAACCTAAATCCCTTGAAGTTACCTTCACAACTGCCCAGCATTCCTGCTCCAGAATATGGTTAGGCCAACTCCTGACATATAGTAGTTACCCTCCTCAATTTCTCAGAACACTTCACTCTCTTCACCCTTCTCAATTCCCTCTTACTCAGAACCCTCAGCCCCACTCCTCATCCCTCCAACGTTCTGCTCCTTTAGCACGCCACCAGTCCCCACCCCCTCCGGAGCACACTCCAAGTGCTCACCCTTACTACCCTCCACTTACCCTTCCCCAAATGCTTCTCAGCTTTCCAAGTCCAGTCTTCACCTGGAAGCTTCTCACCTCCACCAAACCTTCCTGAACCACCTCTCCAGGTTCCTCCTCCTAAAATCTCTTCCATCCACATCACCCCTCTGCAATTTCAATCCACCCTTACAGACAGCACCTTCCATACCTGTTCCAAACCTCTTACTCAGATTAGCTCCAGAGCTAACCCAAATTCTATCTACTCCTTCTTACCATAAGCTACTCCCCCACCTTCTGAAGCGCTTCACCCAGAATCTACTTAACTTATGAAAATAGCCCAATAAGCTCCCTCTCCCTTTCCCTCACCCAATATTTTCTCAAAGTGTGGCTCCCAGATCTCCTAGCCTTTGAACTTCCAGCCTTTTGATTGCCAGGTCTCCTCCAATATTAGAAAATTTCCCAAATTCTTTCACCTTCCAAAACCAAACCTAAACTAACTTCTCTACTCACTCACTAATTAGTTTCTGGAACCAAGTTCCAAGTTTGTCTTAAAGACCCTTCTCACTTCCTTTTTCACCAAATTGCTACCAGAGATCCCCCACTCCAGAGTTTGGAGGCCAGTGCTCCCACCTCCATGAATAGAACAATCATTATAAAACAGCTCCCCCAAGTCCTGGGCTGCCTGAGATCTCCACCTGAGATTCAAAAAGTACCTAACCCACCATCATCACTGCCCACCCCCATCCTTTCAGATCATTCAAGGTGTTTCTTGTAAAAATACAGTGTGTAAACATCTATGACTACCTAAAATGAGATTATCTAGCCCCATTCCCATTCTTTAAATTTGGCAGGAGGAAGGGAGAAAGAAAAAGGGACTTTGTGCCTGTGGGAGTAGGCCCGATACATGCCTTGCTTGACAGCCTCTGTGTGAGATCAGTATGTGGGGGAAAGGTGAGAACTGACAAATCCTGACTTCTCCTGCCAAGCCAGAGTCAGATGGCTGTTGAAGTTCAGGCAGGCCCAGCCTTGTTCAGGATTAAGATCAGAGGGATTTTCTCCATTTTAGAATTGGAAGGCTGGAAAGAATATTCAAGATCATCTACTACAACCCTATCCCCAGCACACAAAATCTGTAGGAATATGGAGCTACAGACAATACCATGCATCACCATGTATAACCTTCAGCAATTGACTCCCCCCAGGCCTCTGTTTCCTCATCTATAAATTGGGGGTCAGATAAAATGAGATGAGATTCCTTCTGTCTCTGAAATCCTAGACAGGTGAAATGTTTTATCTTTGACACTCAGGTGAAAAGCCCTGGCTTTGGAGTCATAGTTTTAGATTTCTGAATCTGCGAGTCTTTACCTATAATCTCAGGCAACTTGGTTAACTTCTTTGAGCCTCAGTTCTTAGCTTAAAAATAGGAATGGCAACACACAGTTGCCACACATAAGATGCCAAAGTAGGGAACTATCATAATCAGTTGCCATGTGGAGAATGACCAGTCCGTTTGTATCTGGTAGTCCAGGTGGCTCTCATTCCTTTCCTCTTCCTGTTCTTACCTTATGACTGCTGCCTTTTAACCAAGTGGCCTTGGACTCTCCCCAGGAGCCCCTGCACTATCATTTGCATGTTAGGTTATTATTTAAGGGTTATATTTATATACACTGAAAGTTAACTTCAGAATATAAAACTGCAATTCCTGAGCAGACAAAGGGTGGATCAGCCTGACCTACTCAACTGTGAAAACTATTCTAATGATAACTAGATTGTGTAAAAACTAGTGCTTACACGGCAGAGCCGAGATGACACAAGTCTCAGTCTAATTCTACATTTCTTTCTCTTTCCACTGTATTAGTAGTCCTTAGACTTTTGGATTTCATAGACCAGTAAAACCATGGGGGAAATGTTGCTTTCAACATTGTTTCTTTTTTTTTTAAAAAAAAGACTTTAATAAAAGAAAAAAAAAAGGGAAGGCATAATCTCAGAATTATGGACAAATTTTTAAATTAAGCACATTTAGCTTTGTGACAAATTCACTATACTGTCCATGTTTTTTCATTTTATTGTGTACCAGTAACTTTATCACCATGGCCATCATTTGCCAAGTATTAGGTACCAAGTATATGGGCTACATGGCATTTACATTTAAATGAGGGCATAATTCATTAAGTGTGGCCTATTCATTAAGTTATCTTTAATATTTTTTCCAGAAAACAGGTGATTTTGTATCTGTGATAAGAGCTTTCATGCGGAATCTATTCTGCCTCAATTTAGTTCCATCAAGAAAACTAGTTTTTATTGTATTAGTAACTCAAAAAAAATCATCACTCTGAAAACTTGCAGTTAACACTGCAGAAGCTTTTAATAAGGACTGTTTTTATATATAGAGAGACTGCCATTGCCTCTAATTTAGAATTTTCTTTTAAAGGAAAAGGGTAAACTTTCATCAGCACCTCTACTGTGCCAAAACAAAGTCTTAAGAAGAATAAGTAGGCAATTTGGGAATCATGAGGTAGTTGAGGTAGTGTTTGGGATTTTCTGTGTAAGTCAGGGAATGGGAGGGGATCTACAGTGTTAAAGGGTTGTGAATGGTTATTCAGTAACCGTACAGTGACCGTAACCAATTCAGATTTAGTTTTGACATCATGTTATGGACAAACATGCATTGAAAAATAAACCAAAGAGCCACAGTGTATATTATACTAAATTCTATAACCTGTGTTTTCTGGATAACTTTTCAGAGTCTTTAAATAGCTGATTTATTTATTTATATGTATATTTACATATTTATTTATATGTATATTTTGAATACATCAGTGTTAATTCTGAGTTAGCAGAGGTAACCTAACAAGCTACATTATGTTTTGGTACTAGGAGACACATCTTTCAATAAAATTATTGAAATTAAAAAAAAAAAAATTCATCTCCCTATACTGTCAATGTTTTTTCCTTCCACTGTGAACCAGTAACTTCATCGACACAGTCATCATTTGGGAATCTGCTGGTGGAGAATGATGGGTAGGCACACTGTTGGCACTGTCCTTTCAGCACGTGGGAAACTGGCTCCTCCTGATAGGCCTCCTGATGGCTGGGCAAGGCCTGCTGGTTGATTCCCACCTTTCAGTAAACACAGTCTCCATAGCTGGTCTCCCATGGAGAGACCTGTGTTTCACTTTTGTATGATTCTCTGTCAAAAAATACACAAGACAGTGAAAAATAAAAATTTTTTTCTTTCCATCCTGGGAGAGAAAAATGTAGCTGTTCCAACTAAGGGTAGAATTAAATCAGTGCCAATCCAGTGTTAGCACAGGTGTTACAATTATGACTGAAAAACAGGACTGCTTTGGGCAGCTGCTGCTTCCTCATTCTGAATTAACTGAGATATTTACCAATTTAGCTTATGAAACTTTGATACATTATAAAGTTATTATTTTACTCAAAATAGAATTACCTCAGCTATAAAAAGGAGTGCGGTTTTGATACGTTAAAATGTGAATGAACATTAAATGTGAAAACATTAAGTGCTAAGTGAAAGAAGCCAGATACAAAAAGTCACATAATGTATGATTCCATTGTATGAAATATCCAGAAGTGGTAAATCCATAGAGACATAGCAAATTGGTGGTTGCCAGGGACTCGGGAGAGGGGTATAAGGAGTGACTGCTTAAGGGCTACAGGGTTTCCTTCTGGGGTGATGAAAATGTTTTGGAACTAGATAGAGGCAGAGGTTGAATAACATTGTGAATGTACTAAATGCCACGGAATTGTTCACTTTAAAATGGTTAATTTTTTGTTATATGAATTTCAGCTCAAATTTTTTTAAAATTTAAAAATAGAATTACCATCGATATATTAGTAAATCCATTGACTCTGATTTTTCAGTGGCTTTGTGTTGCTGGTTTTGGGGAAGGAAATTAATTATTCAGTAATCAGATTATTAGTTTGGGTTGTAAAGCTAATTAACTTTCTCCACATATTATCACTCTTATACTGACCTTAATTTTGTTCTCAGGCTGCCTGTTCCCAAACTTGAAGACACCATTAGGAGATACCTTAATGCACAGAAGCCTCTCTTGGATGATGGCCAATTCAGGTAAATGCTGAGAACCCTTGGGGGGGGGAGGAAGGGGCGAGGTGGTTCAAGAGAGGTTGGCAGGTAGTGGTGGACCAAGCCTCAGGGAGTGTCTATGACTTGATTGGGTCACCAGGAACCTGAGACCTAGTCTGTATATCTCTCAATTCAGGAATAGATTTTAGCTGTCCATGAAGGGCTGACCAAGTCCTGAGGTGGGAGTTGCCCTAAACGGACTCAAGAGGAGATGATTTATTAGCCAGAATGCCAATATTGTACTTTATCTTGGCAGGTGTGCCTGGAAGGCTAGCTGGTACTGGTCATTTGCAGAGGGTATGTACTCTTGGTAGGGAAGTCCACTGACGATTCCATATGGCAGACCAGAAGTTTGCTTGGTGAGCATGGAATTAGAAAATGGTATTGGATAGCATCAAAAAGAAGATTGCATCAAGCTCTCATAGCCTAGTATAGTATTCTTTTTCCATAATGGGAATTTTTTTGTAAAGATAACTGGCATTTTCGTTAGAATCACAGAATCCTTCACTGGACAGTGATGGAGAAACTAGATGAACTGTTCATAATTTAGCTTTCTGCTTTGAAATATTCTGTATCAGTCATTTGAAGCTTCTCTTGATATGGTAATAAACTAATAGCTAACATTATTGAGTATTATGTCTCAGAATATCTGCAATCTGTAGCTTTGTAAATATTTTTAAATCTTGTAAGGGGTATTATCAGCTCTATTTTACCTGTTAAAAAACTGAGGCTTAGAGAAATCAGGGCCACGTAGCTTGAAAGTGACAGAGCTAGAGTTCAAACTTAGGTCTTTTTAAAGCCAAAGCCTATGCCTTTTTGCTGTGCCAAACTGCTTCCTAGATAACATATTGTTTTGTGAGATATGTTGATTGATCTTCCAAATCAATCATTTCAAGAAAATATCCTAGCCTCACCTGTTTTCGACTGATTCCTGTTCCTCTGATCAGAGGTACTATCTGATCTCATTCCCAGGCTTGAAGGTTATGCTCTCCTATGAGTTCTTGGCTATAAACCTGAAAATCATGTATTCATGCCATGGTTTGACTCTGTCTTTTCTTGAACATTTCAGGAAAACAGAACAATTTTGCAAGAGTTTTGAAAATGGAATTGGAAGAGAACTGCATGAGCAGCTGGTTGCTCAGGACAAGCAGAACAAACATACAAGCTACATTTCAGGTATGATTTTTCCCAGGATTCTTCACAACCGAAATTAAGGCATCTTTTCTCCTGTTTGGACACAAATGCTTTTGGTGAGACCAGCACTGAAGTAATGTTTCTTCCTTTCTTCTTGAGGTAAATATTAAGGCTGAGTGAGTTCCTACTCTACTAAGATATTGATAGGAGTCTATACTCAAGAACAATGGCTTGCCTTCTCTGTAGGTAGGCTCAGAACCTAAGAAGTAGTTTGGTCTGAAAAAGATGTGGGATTAAGTCCTAGGCCCTGTGACTATCATTCTAGATTCTACACAGGCTGGCCCAGCTGCCCTCTCCAGCCACCTGTCTGCACTCTCCCTGACACACCTCATGCTTCCACAAAACTGAACTCCTCATTGGTCCCTAAACCCATTAGTCTTTATTCTCCTGTGCTTTTAGCCATGTTGTTCCCACTTCTACTATTTTTAACGTGGAAAGTTCTTCAGAGCTGGTTCCTTCCACCTCTGTTCCCACAATATTTCATTTATATTTTGATCAAGATTATACATGTATATAATTTGAAGAGTTAAATAGTTCTATAAGGTTTGTTAGGGAAAAAAAAAACAATTCCCTGACTGTCCCCCGATGTCCCACTTCTCACTTTCAGCTCCTATCTGATTTTTTTATATATGCCTTCACATCTCTAAATTACATACTTATGTTACTGCATCTTCATTTATAAAAAATTTTTAGGCATTATATATTGCCATTTTGCTATAGAAGACTAGAATTTAGCAGTCTCTTATATCTGCTCCCCCCCAACACAAGTGCACATGCATACTTCCTTGCCCCTTGTTTTCCCAGTATAGTTATTTGTAATTTTAGTTAGCTCAGTATGTAATGTTTACACTATTATGATCACATAAATGCTATTAGTAGTTGAATCATGTGGTATATTGGGATTGTTTTCCTTTCCTGCATGAAATTTTTGTTTTCCCTGAAGTTAATAGTTATCTCACTTTCTTTTGCTTAGTTTTCTATGTGCTTAATTATTTATCCACACTCTTCCTAAGCTCTCTAAATCCCACCCCCTCCCCTTTTTTTTTAGTTAAAATAAGTGTTAGCGAGGATACAAAGAAATAGGAACCCTTGTACCATTGTTGGTGGGAATGTAAAATTGGGAAGCTACTGTTAAAACAGTTTGATGGACACTATGGTTCCTATCTTTATTTATTTCCTCCCTACCCCCTCGTTGTTTGTACTTGCTGTGTCTGTTCGTCCTCCCTGTCTCTCTAGGAGGCATCAGGAACTGAATCCAGGACCTCCGATGTGAACCACCTGAGTTCCCTGCTTTGTGTGTCTCTCATTAAGTATTTCTTCTTGTGTCTCTTGGTGCATCATCATGTTGCGTCAGCTTGCCGCGCCTGCCTGTTTCATCAGCTTGCTGTCTTGCTTGTCTTTTTTGGAGGCACTGGGAACCTCTGCTCCCTGCTTTGTTGTGTCTCTTGTTGTGTCATCTTGTGCCAGCTCACTGTCTTCTTTAGGAGGCACCGGGAACTGAACCACGGACCTCTTATGTGGTAGGTGGGAGCCCAATCACTTGAGCCACATCTGCTTCCTGGGTTCCTGTCTTTTTGCTTTTGTGAATAATGCTGCTATGAATATTGATGTGCAAATATTTGTTCGAGTCCCTGCTTTCAGTTTTTCTGGGCACATTCCTAGAAGCGAGATTAACCTTCTGAGGAACCATCTAAATCCCTTCTTGATAGCTGAATATGTATAAGATATTCTACTGTTTGCAGTCTTCTTGAAGTCTCTTCCAGAACTTCTAATTTGCTGTCTGGGTTTGTGAACTGCTTTGCCTGCTGTGCAGCTGCTCTCTTGGGCTCTTCTTTCACCATCATCCAGGGAATCTAGTCATCTCTTTCTCTTGTTGAGACTCCTGTTTCTTGTATTTCATATTTTCTTTTTTCTTGGTTTCTCCCTTATTTTGGCAGAACACATCTTCCATTTGCTTTCTGGAAGCAGATTATGAGAAAGAAAATTTTTTAAATTGCCATCATACTTCATTGGTAATTTGTTTGTTGCATTGGAAATCATTTTCCTACAGAATTTTGAAGGCTTTGCTCCATTATTTTTTAGCTTTCAGTATTGCTGCTGGTAAGTCTAATGTTAGTCTTGATCTTCTGATCTTTCTCTCTCTCTCTGGAATCTTTTAGGATTTTCTCTTTGTCCCCATTGTTCTGAAATTTCAGATAATGTGTTTTGCTGGGCCACTTACTAAGTCCTTTGAATCTGGAAACGCATCACCTCAGTTCTGGGATACTGTTTAATTTCTTGATTTCCTCCTCCTATGTTTTCCTCTGTTGTTTCTGGAGCTCTTATTATTCAGATACAGAACTTCCAAACTAGATCCTCAATTTTTTTCTTATCTTTTCTCTCATATTTTTCAATTCTTTTTCTTTTTGCACTGCTCTCTGGGAGACTTACTTAATTTTACCTTCCAGTCCTTTTGAGTTTCTAATTCCTGCTTTTCTGTTTTTCATTTCCAAGAGCCCTTTTTGTTCTTAGGATGTTCTTTTTGAAAAAATAAAATAAAGTTTCTCTCTGGGAATGGTTTCTCTCTCTCTCTCTCTCTCTTTTTAACTTTTCTTCTGGCATAATCTGTTTCCTCCAAGTTACTTTATGTCCTCCCCTCTCCCCTTTACTGTCTTCACATGCTTCCTAATCCTTGTGTGTTGGTTTAGATATGAATGAGTTAGTAAAAAGCTTTTGGGACCTCTATGGATGAGGTGGGGCTTGTCAATTATGGCTTCACTATAATGTGCTCTGGCTAGACCATTTTTAATGTCTTTGGGTTTGATTCCTCAGGGAAGATTTTTTTTAGGTTGCTAGTATTCTAAGAGTGGAAAAAGGGAAAAGCAGAAGTTGAGATATCAACTGTGACTTATGTCCCCTGGTCTTACCTTATTCAGAGAATAAAACATAAGTCTTCTACTGGAGTGGGGAGGGGATCTGGTGGGAAGGGTCTAATTAAACAGCATTTCAGCTAGATAGACCTAGGCTACCAATTACGGAGCCCTTTTTGGGGATTTTTTTTTTTTTTTTTTACAACACCTACAGCATTTTAAATATGAAGGAATCCATAGATCTTAGAGCTATTACTATTATATTTATAATGGATAAACATGGAAAAGAGAAGGTCATAGGGAATTTTACTAGAGAGAAGAGATTACTATAAACTTTGAGAAAGTGACTTCCAGGAAGGAAAGCAGTGAGAAATCACATTCCTAGAGTTCCCCAGTACTTAGATGGGCCCAACAGAGTCCAGACGTAAGCAGTGAGGGGTTAAGTGGGACTGCAGCCGGGCACTGTTGTGGTTCCTTGTTGCTGTCTTTGGAAGTTCTTTTTTTGGATCTAAGTTCTTTTTCCTCTAAGAGGCATGCGGAATTTCTCCATTTCCCAGATTATTCAAATAGCTCGATTTACTCTCTAATGGGATCCTCCACAATGTAATTTTATTTAGCTCTTTTAAGATTTTATTGTTTCCTTTTATTTCTGCCTTCAGATCTGATGGCAGTTTATGCTTCTCTGCTCTGTGAAAACACATTAAAATGTTTTTTTAAATTATTGTGGTAACATAGATACAACACAATTTACCCTTTTAACCACTTTCAAGCATACAACTCAGTGGTATTAATTATATTCACAATATTGTGCTACTATCACCACCATCTGTTAT
Source organism: Cabassous unicinctus (assembly GCA_029593785.1). Lineage (NCBI taxonomy): Eukaryota > Metazoa > Chordata > Mammalia > Cingulata > Chlamyphoridae > Cabassous > Cabassous unicinctus. Next base: position 21,087 of record JAQZBX010014597.1, read on the forward strand.
CAAAACTTTTTTACCACCCCTTTTGGGGATTCTGCTATGTAAATCATGTTATTTCTTGGCTTTCTTTACTGCCAGTTTAGGATTGGCTTTCTTGAGTCTGCTTAGTCATTGCCAATTGCCTAAATTCTTTCCAGCTTCCAATATCTGCTGATTCCTCCTCTCCCCTTCTCTTCACCTTAAAGGTTTATGCCTCTTTAAAATTATTTTATTGATGGGGTCAGAAGCATGAATTCATTGTCATCTTTATTTAAATATATCTTACCCACAGTCACCAGTACTTCTTCTCTTTCACCATTTTAAATCATTTCCTTATGTATTAATTCTGTTTGTCTCCTTCACCAGAGTTCTTCAAAGTCGATGACCATGTTCTATTCTCCTTGTGATTTCTCTGGACCAAGGCCTGGCACAGTGCTGATACTTAAGGAATGGGATGGAGTGAATGGATGAATGAATGAACAAATACATAATAGATACATGTCTTTATCAATCTTTTCCCCATTGCTTTACATGTGAAAATTTCTCCTATGGAGGATGGTCCTTATTTATCCATGCTTGTTAATCTCAGGAGTAACTTCCTTTGAAGATACATTTTCTGATAAAATAGGCTTTTCTTAATTACTTCTGGAAATTTTCAGGCAAATCAGCCACAGAAATATGGAGGGCTGGTTTGGGTAAGCCTCATATACTGGTAGTTATTTCTAAATGCTTTTCAAGCATGTCCCAAAAAAGGGCATGCACAATTGAACACAATACACAGAATGACAGTGAAGGACTTTTCCCCTCATGTTAGGGAGACCATCAAGTGTGAATGTTGTCCTCAAAAGATAAAGCAAGAGAAATCTAGGGAGATGGAGTGGGAATGAACTATTTGTTTCCCGCTTGAGTGCAAGTGAGGATTATTATTTTTTATTCCTTTAAGAACCAAGAAAGGAAACAGAATAAGTAAGAAAAAACAATGAACAAACATCATCAGTGTTAGGGAAGTGCAAATCAAAACCATAGTGATATACACTTCATACCTACCAGAATGGCTACAATCAAAAAAATAAAAAATTGTTGGGGAGGATGGGGAACAGTGGAACCCTCATACACTGCTCTTGGGAATGGTGCAGCCACTCTGGAAAACAGTCTGGCAGTTCCTCAAAAGGATAAGCATATAGTTACCACATGACCCAGCATACTGTTACCACATGACTCCAGGTATTTATCCAAGAGAATTGAAAGCATGTATTCTCCCAAAAACTTGTACATGAATGTTCATAATAGCCACAAAGGGGGAACAGCCCAAATGTCCATCAACTGATTAATGGATAAATAAAGTATATTCATACAATGGAATATTTATTCAGGAGTAAAAAGGAATGAATTATTGATACATGGTACAATATGAATGAACATCAAAAACATTATGCTAAGTGAAAGAAGCCACGCACAAAAAACCCCACATATTTTATGATTTCATTTATATGTCATGAATTCTTGCAGAGCAAAATAATCAGAAAATCACACCTTCTGGAGGTGTGATGTCATTTCCTCTGAGTGTGCTTTATTTCCCCCCTCCTTTATCAAATTTTATTTTTAGGGACCACATTAACTTTTTATTCTGTTCTATTATTATTATTATTATTATTATTTTAGGTCCCTGGTTTGATATGTACTTAGCTTCTCGAGACTCCATTGTCCTGAACTTTAATCCATTTATGGCATTCAACCCTGACCCAAAGTCTGAGTATAATGACCAGCTCATCCGGGCAACCAACTTGACTGTTTCTGCCATCCGGTTTCTGAAGACACTCCGGGCAGGCCTTCTGGAGCCAGAAGTGTTCCACTTGAACCCCGCCAAAAGCGACACTGATACCTTCAAGAGGCTCATACGCCTTGTGCCTTCCTCTCTGTCCTGGTATGGTGCCTACTTGGTCAATGCATATCCCTTGGATATGTCCCAGTATTTTCGGCTTTTCAGTTCATCTCGCTTACCCAAACCCAGTCGGGATGAGCTCTTCACCAATGACAAGGCCAGACACCTCCTGGTCCTAAGAAAAGGACATTTCTATGTCTTTGATGTCCTGGATCAAGATGGGAACATTGTGAGTGCCTCAGAAATCCAGGCTCATCTGAAGTACATTCTCTCAGACAATAGCCCTGCTCCCGAGTTTCCTCTGGCGTATCTGACAAGTGAGAACCGAGATGTCTGGGCAGAGCTGAGGCAGAGGCTAGTGAGTGGTGGCAATGAGGAAACCCTGAGGAAAGTGGACTCTGCTGTGTTCTGTCTCTGCTTGGATGACTTCCCCATTAAGGATCTTGTCCACTTGTCCCACAACATGCTGCATGGGGATGGCACAAACCGCTGGTATGATAAATCCTTTAACCTCATTATAGCCAAGGATGGCACTGCTGCTGTCCACTTTGAACATTCTTGGGGTGATGGTGTCGCAGTGCTCAGGTTTTTTAATGAAGTGTTTAAAGACAGCACTCAGATCCCTGCCATCACTCCACAGAGCAAGCCAGCTGCCACTGACTCATCTGTTGCTGTGCAGAAACTCAACTTCAAGCTGAATGATGCCTTAAAGGCTGGTATCACCACTGCTAAGGAAAAGTTTGATGCAGCTGTGAAAAGCCTCACCATCGACCTCATCCAGTTTCATAGAGGAGGTAAAGAATTCTTGAAGCAGCAGAAGCTGAGCCCGGACGCTGTGGCCCAGCTGGCCTTCCAGATGGCCTTCCTGCGGCAGTACGGGCAGACCGTGGCCACCTACGAGTCCTGCAGCACTGCAGCGTTCAAGCACGGCCGCACCGAGACCGTTCGTCCGGCCTCCATCTTCACAAAGAGGTGCTCAGAGGCCTTCATCAGGGAGCCTTCCAAGCACAGTACCGGCGAGCTTCAACAGCTGATGGTTGAGTGCTCCAAGTACCACAGCCAGCTGACCAAAGAAGCAGCAATGGGTGAGGCGACGGGGGGCGGGGGACATGCCTTTGGGCCTTGTTGCCCTCAGTGCTTGGGGTAAGCCTCAGCAGTTTTCTCCCCTACATCTGATTTCTACTTCTTTAATAGGTGTAGACCATTTCCAATTCCCAAAAGAAAGATTTTTCCCACTCTAACGATCTGAAAAGCTAGACTAGCCACTTAGGATTAGATACTCATTCTCTCCTCCTAAGATGGGAAGTGCATATAAAACTTGATCCTCATTTAAGGTCAACTTTCAGCTCTGACACGAGTCTCCTTTTTCTATTATTTATTTGCCATCAGAGTTGCTTCTGACGATTTAGGATTTCTAAGCCTACAGCGCCTCTCACTTTAGCTAAGCTGTAGTGTGTTGGTTCCCTGTAGATGGGGCATCTCAGAAGCTCTTTCCAAATCTTAGTGTCATTCCTCTTTGTCTCTCTCTAGTAAAATTCAAGACCTGAAAAGGACCTTGAGGAAAACATAGTACAGTCCTTTCATGCAGCTAGAAAGTCCTGGAGCTGAAAGGGACCTCTAAGACACTCCAGTCTCATCCCTCTACATTTCATAGACAGAAACTGAGGCCGCTGGTCCAGTGTCACACAAGTTAGCAGTAGAGACTAGAACCCTGGTCAAACAGCCTTCCATTTTGTTAGACTGACGCAGTCTTGGTATTTCAACTGACTGGATTTGGGATTTTATCTTAGTTTTTGAACTGGTAGCACTCTTTTTCTATATTCTTTTCTTGACTGATTATACTGATTCAATTTCAGGGATTTTTAAATCATGCTTTCATTTTAGGCTCATTTTTTAGCTCAGCTGTTGATGGCCCCTCCCTCCCTCCCTCCCTCCCTCCCTCCTTCCCTCCCTCCTTCCCTCTCTTCCCCTTCCTTCTCAGAAAATATAGAATGGTCTGTTCCAGGGACTAGTGAGCCAGAGGTGTGCAAGCAGAAGTGGAAGGACCCTTCCCCCACTTGCAAGGATGCTGTGGAGGAGACTCCTGCTGTGGGTGGAAGGTTTTACTAAGGTCCCTCTCAGTTCTGAGATCCTGAGATTCTGGTTTTCCCATTTGTCTCTGACAGGTCAAGGCTTTGACCGACACTTGTTTGCTCTGCGGTACCTGGCAGCAGCCAAAGGGATCGCCCTGCCTGAGCTATACCTGGACCCTGCCTATGGGCAGATCAACCACAACATCCTGTCCACGAGCACGCTGACCAGCCCAGCAGTGAACCTTGGTGGTTTCGCCCCTGTGGTCTCTGATGGTTTTGGCATTGCGTATGCTGTTCACGACAGCTGGATAGGCTGCAGTGTCTCCTCCTACCCTGGCCGGAATGCCCGGGAGTTTCTCCAGGGTGTGGAGAAGGCCTTAGAAGACATGTTTAATGCCTTAGAGGGCAGATCTATCAAAACTTAGCTTTTTGGGGAAGGGAGAAGCCCCAGTCACTTCCTCATTATGAAAACTGGGCCTTTATAGCCAGTAGGTGCTATTCTATGACTAATGAAACTAATCATGAGGTGCCCAAGAAGCCAGTGCTGTAACTTGAGCTTTTAAATCATGGTTTTAAACTTAAATATGTAATTTCTGAGTGAGACTAATGGCATCTAGAGATAATAAAGGGCGCTCTCTGCCTAGAGGGGCCCGCACGAAATCTTGATATTTCCATCTTTCTCTCCCATTTCTCAGCAAGCTCTGTTCTTTGCCCCATTTCCCAAATAAATTCTTTTTACTGACCTAAAAATAAATAAATAAATAAAGATAATGAAGGATCTTCATTATAAGAGCATTTGATCAGAAGGTGGAATTTGCAAAAAAAAAAAACCTCAGGTTTATTGTTTAAGCAGAAATAAAATTTAATTATTGCTTGGAGATGGTTCCTTTTATTTTTGGTACCTAAATTTCCTAATCGAACTTTCCAACACTAAGTTCAAGCCTTATGTCACATCTGTTGGCTCCTGGCTTTTCGGTGAATGGTGGGAAATGCTGTTTTAATCCTCTGTACACCTGCTCTTCACTCCTGTGGCACCCTCTCTTTTAAAATTAGTTTTTTTTTTTTTCTTTTTTTTAAAGGCGTAAACAACTGTTGCTATTTGATTGTGACAGTCCTGCTGTAATAAAGACTATTTCTATAGATTTAGTGAGTGTTATTTTACTATTCTTCCAGTCAAATGAGGATTTATAGTTGGTGTGTATTTATTTTAACCAGCTGAATCTCCTGTGCAAAATTATGGCCTCTCCAAGCTAGAAGAGATAATGCTTTACATTTTGCAATTGGAGAAACCTTTCCACTGAGTGAATTGAACACAGAATGTTTTCCTCTCCAACTTGTTTGAACACTACTATGAAAGGTTTTTTTTTTTATTTTTTTTTTTAATTTTACCCACAATTCTGGTGAGTTAGTGGCACAACTAGGATTTGAATTCTGGTATTATGATTCCAATTCCAGGTCCTCTGTACTTACCCTGCTGTCCTATTTTCTCAGGTAGAGTCCCCATCTAACACAAATATAATAATTGCTAACACTGAGCATTTACTATTAGGCACAAAGCACTTTCAGTGCATTATCTCATTCAATCCTCCATACAATCCATATAAACATACCTGCGTGTCTTCTTAGCTGACTCCATCCATTCTTTCCTTCTCTCACTAAACAAGTGAACACCCAGCAGCTTCTCGGTCCTCTGCATTCTGTAATTTGATATGATATTTGATAGCTAGTGATACACGTAAACAATGCTGCTCTTGCTTGTGAAACAATCAGGAATTCCTGGACTCAAATCGTATTCTGGGGGGCAGATGTGGCTCAAATGGTTGGGCGTCTGTTTCCCATATGGAGGGACCTGGGTTCGATCCCCAGGACCTCCCAGTAAAAATAAAGAAAAACATAGAGGGTGTGTGGGCCACGTGGGCGCATTATCAGGCCCTACAAGCAGGTGAGCCCCCAGGCCCCGCCGAGCCACGCAGCAAGATGCTGACTTAACAGGAGAGTGACACGGGAGAGCCAAGATGAGACATTCTGAAAAACCAGGAACTGAGGTGGCACAGGTGACAGAACGCCTCTTCCCTACGTTGGAGGTTCCCAGGATCGAATCCCAGTGAAGACAGGAGAAGGATGAGAAGAGGGTAGGAAACAGACACACAGAATTGCCCAGCAAATGGACACAAAATAGCAAAAATGGGGGTGGAAAAAAAATCGTATTCTACCAGTTGCTCACTTTATGACCAAAAGTTATGCTGCCTTTCTGGATCATGAATTCCTCTTCCAAAAATGGTGATAATTCCTACAACACGGGGTGTTATGAATTCTAACAATAGAGGTAAAGCACCTAGTGCACAGCTGGAGCTTCATCTGTGTTCCCTCACTGCTCTGTGATGTCTCTGCTGCTGCTGGTCAGTTCCTTAGTGAAGTGCTGACCCTACGTGAATAGTGAGTTCCCTATCACATTAGATCTCTAGACCAGAGCCTCTACTGGATCTTTCAGGGTTGAAAAATTACACTTAAAGCTTATGTTCAGGGTGAGTATACCCTGGCCAATATACCTTGGGTGCAGTTCTTTATGGGACATCTACTAGCCTGTCTCAGTGCTCAGCATTCCTATTTACAACTCTCCCACTCTTCCTTCTTGTCTTGGATTCATGCGGTGAAAGGTTCTAGAATAGGTAACTAGAATGACAAAGACACTTAACTCTTCTAAGCCTCACTTCAGCTGGGGCTCACATACAAACACATTTGTACAGAATTCAACCACTTGGAAAGCTCTTCCCTATGCATCAGCTAATTTGACCACCTCAACTCTGAAGTGGACAATTTCCCCATTTTATTACAAAAATGACAGCTTAACCAAGGTCACTGAGCTAATAAGTGATAGGACCAGGACCAACTCTGATTCCTTGTTCAGTGCTCTTCCTACCAAGACTCTGTTCTCCAGGCTTCCAGTTCATAGCTCTTACACTAGCTGGCCTCCCAGCACAGGAGAGTCAACTTTGTTAAACAAATCCCTGCTGCTTCTGCCTCAAACACAATTACCTGCTTCCAGACTGGGCAGTAGGCTGGACCCACTGGGCAGGGTGCTGTAGACCTCCTGGCTGAGGGCTGAAGCAGCACTGCTGTCAGGTGCAGGAAAGGGCAGGCCTGTGGGGCCAGGAACACAAAGGACCTACAGGACACCACGTGGCTGCAAGACTGGAGAAGGGGCAAGGTAGGCACCTCTCCTCAGCCCTGGACAATGCCAGCTTTACTGAGCATCACCCTCCTACAGCCTCACAACCAGCCTGGAAGTGGGCAGACCCTATCCCAGGGGGCCACTCAGAGAATGAAGATACCAAGTTTTACTTCCAAAGGATTCAGGGCTTTCGCACACCAATGGAGAAACAAGGTCCTTGATAAGAGGTTTTCCAAATGGTGGGCTCACCAGTATGAGGGCATGAACATCCCCTACATAGCCCAGGGGTGTACTGAACAGCTCTGACAGCTGTCTGGGGGACCTTCAGACCCAGAGAACCAGGCCTATAGGATTTAGAGGGCCTTGACTATCTTCCCATCTCCACAGGGCTGTTGGGGGGCAGCTGAAGAACACCTAATTGTGGCCACAGTGGGACAAACCAGACCAGCAGGAGTTACAGGGAGCGAGAGGCTGACTTAGCGTAAGTAAGAACTTTCACACTGGCTGCCCTGATGGGAAGGGACCATCCATGACTTGCTCACAGCAAGTGAGCAGAGACCAGATGACCGTCTGGCAGCAATTATGTAGAGTATGCCACGACTAGACTGCTGACCTCTAAACTCCCTTTTAGCCCTGCCTGGAATCTGAATGGACACCAGCTAACAGGCATGTCTGGGTTTACCTGAAAGCCAAGCTGGTCAATGCAGAGTCTTGGCTCAGGACTGCTGACCTCATGACATCATTCCACAGGCTCAGCTGCCCTTTGTGTCAATGCCCTTGATACTTTTGGTCCTCTGGTATCTGCTGCTCCTCCAAAGCTGGAAAACCCTGAGAAGTGGTATTGCCTATGCTGCAGAATGGATCAGGTGCAGGATTTTAAGCTGTGGACGGTACCAGGAAACAGTCAGAGACCTCTCGTATGAATTCTTTTTTGTGGAGGGAGTGGTTACTGCCCAACTCTACCTTCATGCACCAGTGCAGCACAAACAGGGGCTTTATTGGTGGGGTTTTGGAAGCTGTGGCAGAGCCTAGCATGCAAGACTATGAGGGCTTGAGACAGCTGCCAGGAGAGAAGGGCTGAGCTGGCCAGCCTTAGTGGAGTCTCGTTATTTGGGGCATTTTGCTTGTTCTCAGTTCTCAGGATCAAGTGTACAAGAAGAGGGCTCAGCACTTCACAAACTGGTGTGCGACTTCATAGATTCCCACAGACTCCTGAGCCTTTTCATCGTAGTCAGTCCAGTCCTGTGAAATAAAATGAGTATTAAGACTCATGAGGCAGCCTGAGGCAGTGTGGAGAATGGAGAATTGGGACTCAAAAGGCCCAGTTCAGACTCTGACTGAACATGTATGATCCTGAACAGAGCCAGAAAGCTCAGGTCTGATCTCTAGCTCTTCCAGCTTTGTGACTTTGAGCAAGTCACTTACATTTCTCTGAGCCTCACTTTTGTTCTCTATAAAAAAGGAATAATAATAGATTTCATGTTGAATGTTGAAAGAATTGAATGAGATAATGTCTGGAAAAGCGCTTAGCATAGTGCCTGATGCATAAAAGAGCTCAATAAGTGCCGGCTACTATTATTAGCTACTAAGCAAATCGACATTTTTGTCTTTCCTTCGAGGCCTGACTGCAAGTCCTCCTTAGCTGTAAGGCAGTACTGTGTCCAGCAATATGTGTGCCCAGCAGACTCCAAGAGTCAGCTTTCCATTGAGGAACCTTGTACACAAAGAGGCTAATTCCCACCAAGTGCCCTATAGCACATTGTACAAACCCAAGTCCCATACCTTCTCCTGAAGGTTAATATCACTGAAGACTGTTCCTGAGTCTACACCCTCAGCAGCAAACCCGGCCTGCAGATAACAGGAAGGCAGTGGTTAGTGTGAGGGCAAGGATGCACTGGACTGGCACGTGAGGGAGGCCAGAGTTGGTGTGGGCAGCTTCCAGGGCCTGGTGGCTGCCTTGGCGCTAGTGTGATTTCTCTACATTAGAGCCCTGGGCCAAAAGGCAGGAGACCTGCCCCTGGTTTGCTGAAGGACCCTGAGCAAGTCATTCCTTTTTCTGGACTTTTTTTTTAATTTATGAAATGGGATTGACAATATATCTCTTCTGCCTACCTCACAGATTTGTTGCACTATACAAATAAAATGGGAAAAGTCCTGACTCTGGAGTCAGACCTGGGTTCAAATTATGGCTCTGTTGCTTACTGTGAGAACCTGGAAAAGTTACAAAATTTCTGAGTTTTTTTCCTCAGAAAAATGAGGTGTAAATGAGGTCATAAAAGTGAAGGGCATGGTGCCTGCCATACAGTAGGTGCTTAATAAATGAGTTATTCTTAGAAAGGAGAAACTCTAGTCCATGGTATCAGTAAGAAGCAAAGTTCTCCTGTATTTCCCACAGTCAAAGACACAGGTTCCCCAGGAAGACACACATACCTGGGGCTGAAAATCAACTGGTTCAAGGCCCCGGCACTCAAACTCTACTATTGTCTTGAACTTCTCACTGTCTTCAGCCTGGAAGGGAAGTGTGTTGAAGAGGTAAGGTGCAGTTGGACTCTCAGGATGACACCATGGCAACTGCCTTTCCTGCCAAGTGAACCCTTACTGACCCTGTGAGCCCAGAATAGGACCTGAGAACAGCTCAACCCCTTCCAAAAGGAGCCTTCCTTGGGCACTTGCTCCCCAGGACACCTTCCTTGCACACGGATGCTGGAGAACAGATGTGGACTCGGGTCAGCTTGCCAGGATGTAAGTCTGAGAGGTCTCTTTTCCATTCTGGGCCTAAGATTCCTCAACACTCAAATGGAGCTGAGGAAACCTCTACCAGTTTATTGTGAGAAGTTGAAATAATATGTATAAGCTACCTAGCACAGCACCTGATGTTATGTTCAATAAACAGTAGATAAAATTATTAATACCAAAAATTCGCACAAGAATATTAAGATACGAAGTCTCTAGATCACCCAGATGGTCCTGGTACACTTAGCCACAGCCTGTTGTTAACCATCTGCCACACTGTAAGGGCAGGAGGTGATTTAAAGCCTTTGAATCAGGATATGTGTATGGAGGGGGCACCTGTGCGGGGGGTGGTGTGGGTAGGAAATTCTTCTCTACCTGATGTGTGGGCTCAGAGACCCCAAGTACCACACTCACATTCATTCTCATTCTGTCCTACGCTGTCAAATCATTTCCTGCACTCCTACCACGTGTCTGGTGCTGGTGAGCACTTTTCTGCAGGGCCCTGGTTTGTTTTGTGTTGGCTGACTTGCCTTCTTTTAGGGCAAGTTTCATTTAATTTCTCTCTTTAACTTCAGGACAGCGCTGAGAATTTGGCATAGTAGAGACATTTTAAATAAATACCAAATAAGGACTGGATATATACAAATAAATGCCCTTCTTTAAACAAACAGACCCAACACACATACTTCCTCCCTCACCTTTGAGCTCATTTGTCATGCAATAATATATAACTACTAATGATGACAATAGTATCAACGGTGGGATCCTCTTAATTGCTCCATTCAAAGGGCTGTCCCTCACATGGTTTTAGAAAAGGCTCCCTACTCCCTTAAGACATAGAAAAAGCAAGAGCTCTGAAACTAAGCAGCCAGGCTTGGTCAGAGGTCTCCCAAGCTCCCACAACCAGCACTTATAAGAAGATACTGCAATAGCCTGTTATGAGTCTTTCCCCTTCCAAACATTCATCAGAATATGGTGAATAAATGACTATGTGAATCAACAATGACTGACTGAATGAATGAATAAGTGAATGAATGAATGTCCTATGGCAGGTTGTTCTGAGGCAGTTATAACTCGAAGACCTAGGCTTCCTAGCTCCCCGCTTAGATTTAATCCCACCACCTCTACTACTACAGCAGGAAACTTACATTGTAAGATTTGATGGTGCTGCTCAAAATCTCTGAAACAAAAGAAAAGATTAAGTTGAGTGGAGTTCATACACTGACCCCTCAGACAACACATCTCATGTCTGGGTCCACCTATAGGTAGCATGAGCTTGCTTTTAGTCTGGTACCAGGAAGCTGTGGGTCAGCCTGGCAGAGCTTGGTGTTCACATCCTGACCTACCAATGGAATTTTCCCGTGCACACAGCTTGCACTTCTGGACCATGGAGGCACTGCCACGGCCTCCCTTCAGTGCCACAGTGTCCTGTAAGGGGAAAACAGAACGTCTGGTCATATGAAGGGGTCCTGAGGCGATCCATTCCCACCACCCAGTATCCAGGTGAGGAGACCAAGACCCTGAGAGGGTGAGTGACTTGCAAGGACAAGAATCTTGGGGAGGCTTCTTGAGAATGAGGAAAGGGATTCCCCTTTATTTTAAATTCTACCTCATATCCCAAAGATGCCAGTTGTTCCTGTTCCCACTACTTTACACTGATGTTTGCCTTACCCAAACCACAAAAAGCAGGGTCCGGAGGACCAGAGAGATTGGGGCTAGAGGTTCCCCAAGTCTCTGCCCAGAAGGTGTGTTTGTTTGTATGTGTATTTGTATTTGTGTGTGTGTGTGTGTGTGTATGGTGGGGGGCAGTTACCATCAGCCGGATGTATTGCCACTTCTCTGAAATCTCACCACAGTTGCCACATTTCATCTTTAGAGAAAAAAAGAATGTTAGTAAAGTAGCTGACTCAGTTGGACAGAGACTGAGGGAAGGTAAGAACAATGTGAGATGGGAAGGCTCATAACCCACCTTCCTGTCCATAGTCTCATCTCAACCTTACACAAGCCCCAAGGACATAACCAGACCTCATTTGGCTAGAGAACAGGTTAAGCTGTTTCTCATGCTGGTGTGAGAAACGCTCAGTCTGGTTGGGGCTTCAAGGCTCATGTTGAACTGTGCTGGGTTAGGTGTTTTCTGTGTCCCACAGGCCCTGTCAGTCCTGCTGCATTTGTCACTCTGTTGTTACTCTATTTCCCTGTCCTTCAGGGAAAGGCTGTGTGCTTGAGGCCAAAGAATGCTGATTCTGCAAATAAGCCTTGGCACTTGCTTGAAAATATTTGGAAATAAAGATGGTTCCAGAAGGCTTCCTGAAGGAGGTACATTTTTGCTGGGTACTGAGGATAATGAGATTTAGAGTAGAAGCAAAACTAAGAAGCTCTGGAGTCTGGGCAAGCAGAGGATGTCTGTGGACCATGCTACTTGGGTACCAGATTTACCAGTGTGTGTGGGGGTGGAGGGTGGGTGGGGGGACAGGATGTAAAGGTTGGGCCATGCATAAAATTAAGCTACTTCAAAACAAAATCAAATCTACAAATCAAACAGGTGAAATTATTTATCTTATTAAATAATCACAAGGTCCCTTCAGGTAGCCTTTCATTTAGTGTCTGTTTACACACCATGAAATATTTAACGGCGGGAAAAATTACAAACGGAGGAGTTCCAAGACACCGCCGATTAAGTATTAATCCATAAAAATTAGAAAATCAAATATATAATTATAACCAGAAAAAAAGAGAGCATTTAATGTGTCTGATTTAACATTTTTCATCCTGCCAGAGAGAAAGATACTGGCTTAATACTAAGATCAACGGAACCTTACAACTCTGGGGATGGAAACCTTCTCGCGGCGTCCGGCCCCTTGACGCCCCGCCCCGCCCCCCGTGGTCTCGCCCCTACCCGGAGCCGCTAAGATGCCCACAGCTTCTCGGATGCCCCTCCCTTCCCTTCGTCCCCGCCCCTCCAGCCTCACTTTCAGGTACCACCGGAAGTCCTCGCCCACAGGCCGGAGGCTGGTGACGTTCTCCAGCGTGGCTTTGAGCTGCAGCGCGATTTTCTAAGGAGAGGGAGGTCCAGAGCGCCTGCGTCAGCCACGCCTGCGCAGCCCCACAGCCAGCCCCAACTCCTTGCCCAGCCCCGGCCCTGCTGGTACGAGCTCTGCCTCCCCCTCTAGCTCAGTGCGAGCCCAGTGCCCTCATTCCTTCCTGGCGGGAACTCCTGCCTCCCAGATCTTTGCCACCACCCCTCTCTGCCTCCACCTCACCCCCATAGTAGCCCGCCTCGGCCCGGCGCTGACCGCGACCGCTGCTTTCCGGCCCGTCGTAACAGGCAGGCGCCGCCTGCGCACTTTTAGGGCGGGGCTTCAGGCGCGCGTCAGGCGTGCGTCAGGCCGGAAGCTGGTGATCGCGGTCTCTATCCTGCTTTTTCCACTAGATGAATTAGTGACCAAACTGAAGCCGTTTTCCATAAATTGGCACTTCCACAGATATCGCCAATTTTGTGCCAGCACTAAGCTAGTCAGAGGAATACCGCGGCGAACAAGACAATCCCTGCCCTCTGCCAGGCTTCTTACTGCCTTTTAGGTCTCTTTCCTGACTTCACGGCTCTGCCTTCCCACACCCAGCCTCGCACTCGGTTCCTGTCTACCCTGAGACTACCCAAGGGCACTCTCGCAGATTTGGGGTTAGGCCTCTTCTCTAAACTTCTTCCTCTTTCTCCGCAAGACCTGATTTCCAGGTTGCCCGATGTCCACGTGCTTATTGTGGTCCCCAAGGATGGACACTTCCTTCAGCTGTCCCTTCTCTGGACTCCCAACTGGTTTATCCTATAATGCATTTACTACCTGAGCCTGAGGTTTTACCTGTCCTCTTGTTCAGGGCACATCTGAGATTAGGAGCTGTGGGTATCAGCATTATAAGGAACAGTACATTTCAGAATCTTAAGACTTTTCCTGAGGCCCTTACTGTAATTTCTTTAGAATTTGGAGTTTCTTATTTTTGATGTCTGCTTTACCACCAACTTGCCTCTTTGGCCCAAGTACTCTTCTACGGAAGGAAGTGCGCTGGCCTGGCAAGTCAGGAACCTTGAGATTTCAGGTCCCATCTCTGCCCCTAACATACCCATTTGGAGTTTAGTAGAATAGAGTACTGGCCTAAGAGTCGGAAGACTTGAGGATTTGTCCCAATTTGGCTTATCTTAATAGGTGTGAATTTTGGCTTATCACTTCCCTTCAGTCAAATGAGGTGGATGGGCTAGTCAGCTTACCAAGGCCCAGTTCCTTCAGGATGCTGCTACTCAAAGCAATCTGTACAGCCAGCAGTTTGCCTAATGAACGCCACACAATTTAGCAGGGAAAAAAAAGGTTCTTAACAGATCTACCTGCTGAACATATTCCCACACTATATATACCAAAATGAAGTAGCTATGGCTGTATCTCTAAAAGATGATTATAAAAAAAATACAAATACACCACAATACCATTTCGTACCTAAAAAATTATCAGCACTTCATTATCATCAAATATCCAGTGTTCAAATTTCCTTAATGGGGTCAATTTTATAGTTTTTTTATTTGTTGCATCATGATTCAAATAAGGTCTAAACATTGTACTGATTAATGTGTCTCTTAAAACTCATTTAATCTATAGATTCCCACTCTCCAACAGTTTCCCATGCAGATTATTTATTGAGGAAACCAGGTTATTTGTTGTGTAGTTTCTGCTAGATATTGCTGATTGCATTTCCACTGTGTTTTTAACATGTTTCTCTATTCTCTTATTTCCTGTAAATTGATAGTTAGACCTAGAAAGTTAATTCAGTGGGGGGGGGGAGGGGGAATACTTCACATAGGTGTTGGTGTTTTAAGAATTGAGACGAGTTCACAAGGGCCTTCAAAAATATAATACTTGTTTTGGTCTTTATAAAATATATTTATTAAAGACAATCATTTAGTTTATAAAAAAAATATTGCCCTGATATACACAAAAATTTTCTGATAATGAAAATTTAAAACTACCCCACCCTCCTCATGTCCACACCAATATTCACTCTAGATTGGCTTAATCTTGAAGTGTAATCCAATAAGACTGAAGACCAAGCACTTCAGGTCCTGGACAAGATAATAAAATACTCGTAAGCCTTCAGGATCCCTAAAATATAAAAGGAAAAAAATGTTTAAAAAGCTGCAGAAAATATCATTTAATAACCTTGATTATTATATACCAAGGTGTTCACCATAAAGATATTTACAGCATTAAACTGTGACAACACCCCAAATTTCCAAAAAGAAAGAAAAGACTATACATTAAGATGGAATACTATGGGGCCATTTAAATATGCTCAGGTTTTTTTTTAGTGGGGAAATGCACACAGATTACTGATCTCATTTTTGTGTGCATGTGTGCTTTTTCTAAACTATATATGTATTTTTTTTCCATGTTAGTTGAGTAATGGGCCGACATAACAAGGTTTGAGGGAGGCACATCTCACAAAAACACGTGAACACAAACACACATTCATCATGCTTATGAACCACAAAAGGATCTAAACTATATATTTTTAATGCACAGGGGAAAAAAAAAACCCAGAAAGAAATACTTCAAGATATTAATAGTGGTTGTCTAATTTATACAATTATGAGTGCTTTTTCCCTTTTCTATTTTACATTCCCTGTATTTTCTACAATGAGCATGTATTAGTTACAGAATTAGGAAAACTTTTTTCCTTTCTTTTTTTTTTTTAAAGTAGTAGTAGTACTAAGCAGGAGGCTGAAGAGGCTAAAGATTATTATGGAAACAGTGGCTAAAAACAAGATTGTCCAAAGGAAAAGGATTATACTCAACATTTACTAAAAGTGAGCCTTACAGAATTCCAAATCCTCAAAATACTAAGAGTTAGAGGATTGTTGGAAGATGGCAATGGACTGACAGGCAGAGCTGAATGCACTCACAAAAACAACGGAGAAAGAACCTGCTTTGGGGGTCAGCAGACCAAAACAGTGCTACACAACTCCCAGGAGGGTGAGGGACAGAGAGAGGAAGAAGCTGAAACAACAAAAGTGAGTTACCAAGCCCCCGTGGCAGCCTGGAAGGGCTCCCCTCTTGCCTCCTAAGATATTAAGCTGGGGTAAAACCCCTGGGTTGCTGTAGCCAATTGAATAAGGGGAACATACATCTTCCTTCCTGTCAGCTGTTTCAAGGAAAAGGGAAGGGAGGCTGGGGTGCTTCAGTGAATTCCGCCAGCAGAGCCTGCTTTGAATCTCTGCTCTGGAGAGTCAACACAGGAACATAGGAAAACCCAGACTGAAACACCTCAGTGGCACAGTGCGCTAACTATCGCCATCTGCTGGCCAGTCAGGAAATTGCATGAGCAAAAACTGCTCTTTCTGTATCCAACCCCTGGGAGAAAATCTGCACTCCACTAATGAGTACCTGGCCTGATACTGAAAACTTAAGCTGGGCAATTTTAAAGACTAATTGAACCAACTACCAAAGAAAAGCTTTGGGGGGAAAAAAAAACAGTAGGCAAAAGAGAGAAACTGGTCATCTGAGTAAACTCATCAACATATTCAGATGCCTAGATATCAGCAAAAAATTACAAGCTATACTAGGAACAGGAAGAGATGGCCCAGCCAAAAGAACAAACCAAATATCCTGAAGAGATATAGGATTTAAGACAATTAGTCAGTGATAATCACACAACTTTTCTAAATCACTTCAAAGAATTTATAGAAAATATGACTAAAGAAATAAATGATATTAAAAAAGACACTGGGAGAACATAAAGAACAAGTTGAAAGCCTGCAAAGAAAAGTAACAGACCTGATGGGAATGAAAGACACGATGGATGAAATTAAAAATACATTAGAGGTACATAAGAGCAGATATGAATTGCTCAAAGACAGAATAAGTGACTTCGAAGGCAGAACTTCTGAGCTGGAAAAGACACAAGAACAGAAAGAGAAAAGAAGAGAATGGAACAGAGTCTCAGGGAATTGAATGACAACTTGAAACACACAGACATTTGTATTACTAGTGTCCCAGAAGGAGAAGAGAATGGAAAAGGGGCAGAAAGAATATTTGAGGAAATGACTGAAAACTTCCCAACCCTTACGAAGGACATAAATATCAATATCCAAGAAGGACAACACACCCCAAACAGAATAAATCCGAGTAGACCTACCCCAAAGATTACCTACTTTTCAGAATGACAAATATCAGAGATAAAGGATTCTGAAAGCAGCAAGAGAAAAGCAAAGCATCACATACAAGGGAAACTCGATAAGATTAAGTGCAGACCTCTCATCAGGAACCATGGAGGAGAGAAGAAAGTGGTATGATGTATTTAAGGTACTGAAAGGGAAAAACTGCCATCCAAGAATTCTGTATCTGGAAAAACTGTCCTTCAAAAATGAGGGTGAGGGAAGCGGGTGTGGCTCAGTGGATAGAGCCCCCGTTTACCATATGGGAGGCCCGGGTTCGCGTCCCGAGGCCTCCTTGTGAGGGCACGCCGGCCTGAGCGGTGCGGTGGGCTGATGCAGCAACCTCACGGCAGGAAGCAGGTGTGGCGCAATGGATAGAGCACCCGTTTACCATATGAGAGGCCCCGGGTTCGCTTC
>JAQZBX010014598.1:0-38437 GCA_029593785.1 Cabassous unicinctus
TCAGAGTAAAATCACCATCACAATTGTATGACTAAACATCAGATAAAAATTATACATAATATTAAGAAAATGGAAGAAATGGCCCAAGCAAAGAACTATATCAAAGGGTCTCTTGAAACACAGGATTTGAGACAACTAATCAACAATATTTACACAAATTTGCAAAATCAAATGTGACC
This sequence comes from Cabassous unicinctus, assembly GCA_029593785.1. NCBI lineage: Eukaryota > Metazoa > Chordata > Mammalia > Cingulata > Chlamyphoridae > Cabassous > Cabassous unicinctus. The sequence goes on from JAQZBX010014598.1 coordinate 180, forward strand.
TGAACAGGGCAAAACTTTATGATTCCATGGAAGGAACATCAAAAACTCCTCTGTGGAGCACCCCCACACTAACTCCCAAGATCAGGCTATAAAAGTCTTAGGAATATGTAAAAGAGAGAAAAACACGTGAAAGAAATACCAGTTGTCACAGCCAAGGTAAACTTGGGCTAGCTTAAGTCCACAAAACTACAAAAAGTTACAAGAACTCAGCTTGAACAAGCAGAGACTTGTCAGCTGATTGCAGATTCTTGAAGAGATTGGCAGAAATCAAGATATCTCAATACCATAGACTCAGCTACCATATTAAAAGAAATATGTTAAACACTTTAGGGAATACTTTATATGCAGCACTAGCTAACAGTTACAATAATCATGAGAACAGAACTGAGAGTAATAAGAACAATTAACTGCTTCTTACTTTGAGCATTCTTTCAGAAATTGGAGGACAGCATTACTGATTATTTTTTTATTTAAGATTACTTTGGAAAGCTATCAAATAAAAAAGGACTACCTTTGAGAGTCCTTTCCATGTAAGCAGGAGATTTTGTAAGGACATGCAAGTTTATGCAGAAATGCCTCATGACCTTACTCAAATCTCACAATTTTAAGAGGAATTATTTACAGAATTTCAAGCTCTTCATATGTCATCATTTGATCACAAGTATTGAGAATGGTTTTGAACATAAATGCTAAAAAAATGGGTAAAAGAGTAAAAAAAAGATTGTTCACTTGATGGTCATTACAATATATGACAAAATGTAAAAAAGAAGATACTTTGTTTAGAGTAACAGTTTTATTTAAGTCCCAGTAAAATAATACAGAACATGCTATCCAGTCCCACACTCATGGCATAAATGCCTAGATAAATATGTGGATATGACTCATCCCAAAATATTATTTACTTTAGGAATATAGTGTATGATTGAATGATCTACTTCATCAAATTTCAATTCATATCTGCTGAAGGTAGGTATTCGTTCCATGGAATGTTCATAGATTCACAATTTCAGGCTCTGAGCGTTTGAGCCCTGCAATCAGAGACAATTGTTTCAGCCCCAAGAAAAATGACCCTAATATGAATTCCCTAGAAGCAATCTCCTCAGAACCCCTTTATGTCTTTACTCCTCAGACTGTAGGTGATGGGGTTCATTGTAGGCATGACCATCGGGTACGTCACCAAGGCTAGTGCACATGCATTGTACATTGTCCAAAGCAGAACACACAAACTCACTCACTCTCATATAGCAAAATAAGGGGAAAATTACAGGCAAGATGAACAGGTGGAAAATGATTCATACTTCCGTTGAACCTATGGGAATGCACATATGGAGGAACACTCTTACTATAATGTAAAGGATCCCAGTGAGGGGACCACCAGCCAGCAGTATACCTGCAAAGTACATCACTATATCATTGATGAAGCCATCAGATTAAGGTCACAGAAAATGTGGTGGATTTCCAAGTGTGAATAAAAGAATAGTTACAAAACCATTAAACTTTGTATCATGGAAAACAGGATACTTATAATCCAGGATACCAAAACCAGCAGTACAGTTAAATATATTCAATAGGCAAAGAAATTCTCTCTAAAATGTTGAGTAAATGTTCATTGGAGAGGTCAATGAATGGTGAAGGTCAGGACCATGGAGTAAAAACAAAGGAAGGAGTGGGCCCCAGGGGAGGGGATAAACATATTTGTCATCCAAGTCTCTCCAAGGTCCAAATTACCAGAAGATAAACTCCTTTCTATTTTGGCCACTTCACACATGGGAACCAAATTGCTCAGAGATTAGAGTAAGAATGGGACAATTGCTTTAATGGTCATCTGGAAGTAAAACTTTTCAGAATCCAGAAATGGTAAATATGCCCACTCCTTCTCTAACCTACCACTTAAGGGTACCAAGAAGAAGGGATGGAAATTACGTGCTCTTAGATGGAAATTATGCATGGCACCACCTCCCTGCTCTTCCTCAAGGCTGAGTTGAATCTCCATCATGCAGGAAAAGACCCTGGGAAAAAGAAGCTCAAGGAAGTTCATGTGAGCATCTGCTGTGGGAACTGATCTGGAAGCAAGCAGCATTCTCAGAACATGATCTCTCATGGGACAAGCTGGGTTAACACATGGTGAGTCCATTCAGTTAAAGATTACACACAGTTGTGCAGTTCCCCCTACATGCATTTCTGCATCTCTGGTCTAGAAGGCTATATTAAATAACTATCTTTATGTAAACTGGCCTTATCTTCAATCACAATATATCACAAGTGTTTTTTATCCAGGTATCTTAGAAATTTTTCTGTAGTCATTAAAATGCCTTCATTCTAGCACTTCATGGATCCTTTTCATCGATTATCTATACAACCTCACTCAATTATTAATTCATTCAATTGCTCAAGACATATTTTCTTGTATCCAGTGTAATTAGCACTGTGTAATTAGCAAGCATTTCACACATATTTTGTGTGGTATGTGAAAAGTTAATTCAGTTACTTAATAGTCTTTGCCCCAGCTTTCACCTTTCTGATGGAGATAACAGTAGTATCTACCTCACAGGCTTTTTATGAGAAATATATTAAAGGAGAAAGTGCATGGGAAATTATTACTGGAGTGTGCAATAACAACCTGAACCCTGTAAGTGTTAATTAATATAATTAGTACACCACTGTAAATACATTACCATCGTTTAAATTGAAACAATGGTGACAGGAAGAAACCAAGAGAGTTTGCAAAAAGAATCCAACTTTGAAGGAAACACTAAAGGAAGCCTTAGATCCTGAAGAAAAAATCAGGAGATACAGGCTTGGAAGAGAGTATAGAAAAAAGAATAGCAGAAAGGATAATCAAAAGAGTAAAAAGACAGACAAAAATAATATATGACATATGAAAAACAAAGAATAAAATGGAAGAAGTAAATAGTGCATTTACAATAATATCATTGAATGTGAATGGATTAAACTCACCAATCAAAGATACAGGCTGACAGAATGTATAAGAAAACATCAGCCATCCATTTGCAGCTTACAAGAAACTCACCTTACACCCAGGGATACAAACTGGCTGAAAGTGAAAGATTGGAAAAAAATGCTCCATGCAAATAGTAAACAGAAAAGAAAAGGGGTAGCTATCCTAATATCAGACAAAACAGACTTTAAATGCAAATTATGAGATACAGAAGGCCTTTATCTATTAATAAAAGGGACAATCCACCAGGAAGATATAACAATCATAAATATCTGTACACTTAACCAGGTTGCCCCAAAATACATGAGACAAACTCTGGCAAAACTGAAGGAAGAAAGAGACATCTCTACAATAATCTTTGGAGACTTCACCACTCCACTCACATCATTAGATAGAACAACTAGATAGAAGATCAACAAAGAAACAGAAAACTTGAAGAATATGATAAATGATTTAGACCTAATAGAAATATACAGAACACTGCATCCAAACTTAGCAGGCTATACATTCTTCTCAAGTGTACGTGAATCTTTCTCCAGAATAGACCATATGTTAGGATACAATCCAACACTCAATATGCATAAAAAGATTGAAATTATACATAGCACATTCTCAGATCATAATGGAATGAACCTGGAAATCGATAATAGACAAGAAAAAAGTAAATTTGCAAATGTGTGAACAGCACACTCCTAAATAATCAGTGGGTCAAGAAAGAAATTGCAAATGAAATCAGTAAATATATTGAGACAAATGAAAACAAGAACACTACATATCAAAACTTATGGGATACGGTGAAGGAAGTCTTGAGAGGGAAATTTATAGCCCTAAATGCCTATATTAAAAAAGAAGAAAGAGCTAAGCACAAAGATTAAACTGAACAACTAGGTATACTACAAAAAGAACATCAAACCAATTCCAAAGCAAGCAGAAGAAAAGAAACAACAAAGATTGTAGTTGAAATAAATGAAAATGAGGACAAAAAAACAATAGAAAAAATCAACAAACCCTTAGCTAGCCTAACAAAGAAAAGAAGAGCAGACACAAATAAATACAATCAGAAATGAAAGGGGGGAAGTTACAACTGACCCCACAGAAATAAAAAGAATCATAAGAGTATATTACAAGAAACTTTATGCCAACAAGCTAGAAAACCCAGATGAAATGGACAAATTCCTAGAAATGCAAAACCAACCTACACTGATGCTACAAGAAATACAAGAACTTTACAAACCAATCACATTTAAGGAGATTGAATCCATGATAAAAAATCTCAAAGCAAGGAAAAGTCCAGGACCAGATGGCTTCACAGGTGAATTATACAAAGCATTTCAAAAAGAATTAACACTAACCCTGTTTTAACTCTTCAAAAAAATGAAGGGGAGGGAAAATTACCCAACACATTTTATGAAGCCAACATCACCCTAATACCAAAGCCAGATAAAGATACTACAAGAAAAGAAAATTACAGACCAATCTCTCTAATGAACACGGATGCAAAAATTCTCAACAAAATAATTGGAAATAGAATCCAAAGGCATATCAAAAACTTATACATCACAACCAAGTGGTGTTTATTCCTATTATGCAAGGCTGGTTCAACATAGTAAAATCAATCAATGTAATACATCATATTAAGAAATTGAAGGGAGAAATATACATGATAATCTCAATTGATGCAGAAAAAGTGTTTGAGAAAATCCAGCGTTCTTTTTTGATAAAAACATTTCAAAAGATAGGAATTTAAGAAAATTCCTCAATATGATAAAAGCATGTATGCAAGACTGACAGCCAACATCGTACTCAAAGGGGAAAGGTTGAAAGCTTTCCTTCTAAGATTGGGAATTAGAAGTCCTAGCTAGGGCAATTAGACAAGAAAAAATATTAAAGGCATCTGAATAAGAAAAGAGGTAGTAAAACTCACACTGTATGTGGATTACATGATCCTGTACTTAGAAAATCCTGAAGTATCCACAACAAAGCTACTTGAGTGAATGAGTTCAGCAAAGTGGCAGAATACAATATCAACACGCAAAAATCAGTAATGTTTTTGGACACTAGTATTGTAAAATTTGAGGAGGAAATTAGGGGGAAAATTCCATTTTCAATAGCAACAAAAAGACTCAAATACCTAGGAATTAATTTAACTAAGGAAGTACAGGTCCTATTTGAAGAAAACTACAAAACAATGCTAAAAGAAATTTTAAAAAGACCTAAACAAATGGAAAGACATTCTGTGTTCATGGACTGGAAGAATCAATATCATGAAGATGTCAATTTTACCCAAACTGATTTATAGATTCAATGCAATACAATCAAAATCCCAACAGCTTACTTTATAAAATTAGAAAAGGCAATTACTAAATTCATTTGGAAGAGTCAGTGCACGTGAATAGTCAAAAGTATTCTAAAAAAGAAGAGTGATATGGGAGAATTTTACTGCCTGACCTTGAAACATATTACAAAGCTACAGTGGTCAAAACAGCATGTTACTGGCATAAAGAAAGACACATTGATCACTGGAATAGAATTGAGAACCCAGAAATAAACTTTCACTATACAGTCAACTGGTTTTTGACAAATCTACCAAGTCCATGTTAATGGGAAAAAACAATCTCTTCATCAAATGGTGCTCAGACAACTGGATATCTATAACCAAAAGAATGAAAGGGGCCCCTATCTCACTCTCTATACAGCAATCAACTCAAAATGGATCAAAGACATACATATGAAAGCCAGGACCATAAAACTACTAGAAGAAAGTGTAGGGAAACATCTTCAAGACCTTGTAGTAGGTGGTGGTTTCTTGAACCTTACACCCAAAGCATGTGCAACAAAAGAAAACAATAGATAAATGGGACCTCCTCAAAATCAAACAATTTTGCACCTTCCAGGACTTTGTCAAAAGGAGGAAAAGGCAGCCAACTCAGTGGGAAAAAATATTTGGAAATCGTGTGTCTGATAAGGGTTTAGTATCCAGGATATATAAAGAGATGTTATAACTCACCAATAAAAAAAAAATGACCCAATTAAAAAATGGACAAAAGATTTGAATACACATTTTTTCCAAAGAAGAAATACAAATGGCAAAAAACCACATAAAGAAATGTTCTACATCACTGATGATTAGGGAAATGCAAATCAAAACTACAATGAGATATCATTTCACACATATCAGAATGGCCACTATTAAAAAGACAGAGAACTACAAGTGTTGCAGAGAATGTGGAGAGATAGGAACAATTATTCACTGTTGGTGGGAATGCAAAATGGTACAGACACTGTGGAGGACTCTTTGGCAGTTCCTAAAGAAGTTGAATATAGACTTGCCATATAACCCTGCAATACCACTACTGGGTATATACCCTGAAAAATTGAGAGCAGTGACACAAACAGACATCTGCACACCAGTGTCCTTAGTGACATTATTCTCAATTGCCAAAATTTGGAAACAACCCAGGTGTCCATCAACAGATGAATGGATAAGCAAACTGGTCTATTCACGCAATGGAATTTTATACATCTATAAGAAGAAATGAAGTTATTAAGCATATGACAACATGGATGAATCTGGAGGACATTATGTTGAGTGAACCAAGCCAGACACTAAAGGATAAATACTGCATGATTGTGTTACTATAAACTAAATATATTGTGCAACATATTGTTTGATTCAAAAAACATTTTGAAAGTATCCAGTCATTTAATTGAGAAATGTATGTATTTATTCCTCTGTGTTTTCAGTTTTTAATTGCTTATATTTTCAATTATTAAATGTACAAAATAAAGTTAAAAAAAGAATTCAGGTTGAAAAAAAAGTGTGTAGTTTAATATCCACATATTTTTAAATTTTCCAGCTCTTCCTCTGTTATTGATTCCTAGCTTCAGTCTATTGTGTAGTCAGATAAGATTAATTAAAAGATTTCAATATTTTTAAATTAAAAAAAGAAACAATGGTGATAATAACAAAATGAGCTCATGCAAATCAAACACAGTACAGTGCTTACCTCATTGTGATGTCAAATTTTTTATCCTATTTTTATTCTCATTTATTATTTACAAATTTCCATTTTCTATTCCAGGAGTTTAATATTTTTGTTAATATTTGGAATGATTCTTCTCTGTTTTCTAAAAGACTGCTTTTTCTCACTTGCACCCACATATTCATGATTTTCTAATAATGAGAGGAGAGATTTGAATAATTTGAAAAACAGCTCCCATGATAAAGAAAATGTTATGGAAATAGATAGAGGTGATGGTAGCACAACAAATTGAATGACCAAAATACCACTGAATTGCATATTTCAAAATGGCTACTGAACTTTACACCTCTGCTGGGTATCAACTAGCCTTCTAGAAACCTACTCGTTAAGATAGGTATTCAGCTCACAATACATCATCTGCAAATGTTGAAAACTTGCTTCCTCAATACTCATATCTCACTACTTTTTCTCTTTGCATTGCACTGGTGGGATCTTCCAGCATGTTGGTAAATCATAATATTGTCATAGCCATAATATCTTCTTAAATATTTGAGGGGAGTTCTTCTATTGCTCTTGCCCGAAGACCCCAGCAGGCATTTTGGGTAGTATTTTTCATTTACTTAATTCTTTCCTTAGGGATTTATCAGTTATTCTCCACCCTGAATCAACTTTGGACACATATATTTTCCAAACATGGGTTCCTTTCCTGAAGATTTTCAAATTTTGTCATGGAGATTAAAGTAAGATTATCTTTCCAAGTTTAGCATTTTCTTACATCTGTGGCAATTTGTGTCATTCTTATTTTAATGTATTTCTGTTCAATCTCTTTTTGTTTTGCCATGTGAATAGACTTTTGACTATTTTTGTCTAATTGATTGTTTTTGCCAAAGAATTTGCTGTGAGATTTCGGCTTTGTTCCTTGGATTTCTCTACCTTTTAATTCATTTAACTACAGGTTTTATCTTTACAATTTACTCCCTTCCAAGTTGCCTAAGTTTGTTTTGTGGAACTTTTAACAATAACATCATCAAACTTCTAAAGTTTTCATCTCTAAAAATAGAATGCATGTGTGTTCATTGCATTTTAAAGCAATATTCTAAAAATATGAATCTAAAAATCAGTATTAACATTATGATTTAGAGATGATTACTTTTATCAATTTAGTGTATCCTGTTGCATATTTTTTTTAATGTGGGATATTGGCAAATACTTGTTTCTGTATAAAAGATCTGTGTGTTAATTTAAATTCTACATCCAAGAGCAACAGACCAATTATCTATTTGTAGCAGTATATGGCTGTTAGTTTTTCCCACCCAGTAGAATTTTGCATTATTTCTTTTTTGAAGGATTTTTAAATCCTTCAGTAAAAATAACATCTTGTTTTCATTTCACTTTTATAGAATAACAGTATGAAGAAGAAATTTTAAAATTATTTATACCCTCATTTACGTCTCCTTTGTGAATTGCTAATATCTAATGTCATTTATGCTCAAAAAATAAATAAACTTTCTTCCTTTCATGATAAGGAGATTTGAGTAGATTATTTTTTGCATTTTAATTTTTCTTCATTCTATATTTCTGCATTGAGTTCTTCAATATTATGACCCAATTTTTCATCTTTTCCTCACTTATTTCTACAAAAAACTTAATATTCAGAAATGACTATTCCTTTTTGAGACTATATGTATGTAGAAATTTATATTTCTCTATATTCATCTATATATTCTTCTAACAGCTAGTATTTTCTCTTCTTCAACATTTGTTTGAAATTTATTTAGGAATACAGAGATAGAATTTTTCTAAATAGTTAATAAGTCATTTAACACTTTTTCATAAATAAAAAAACCTCTTTAAGATAACTGGGAATTAAATATATTCAAGTTAATAAGACATAAAATAATATATCCTAAATCATGGTGAATATCAAATTAAGTATAAAATTCTAGGGTTATTCCCCTTTAAAATCTTAAAGTAAAAGATCATTACCACCCTTTCCATTATTCTTGCAATTGTCTTGAATTTCAAACCAATTCTATAAGATCTAAAAAATAAATGGCTAATATGAATTATGTGGAAAACCTACTATTTACAAATTATTTGGAGATAATAGATGTATTTGAGAATATCCTTAAAATTATGAGAAAACCCAGAAAGCTAACATGACCTGATAAATATTAAGAAAAAGTCAAAATATTTTCTAATGTAATTGCAATATCATGGACATAATGGAGGGAGGAATCTAATCTTTACTAACATTAATCCTAGAATACTATTAATAAGAAATGATCATGATATTCATAAACAATATAGGAAGAATGTTTACAAAAATGGCACTTAAATATCTTGAGTCAATTTTCTATTATTGGAAGAGGAACATGAACTTAAAAAAAGTCAACTCTCCATAAATTAATTTAAATCTTAATGGATTTAAATTTCCAACAATATTATCCTTGCATGTGGCTAGATGATTCTGAATTTATCTAGTAGAATAAGGAGAGTAAATAATGAAATTATGATAAAATGCCTGGTGAGTCTCTCTATTCAACATTTAAATATATTATAAAGATAGATAATTAATAAAAACAAAAAACATTTGACAGCTTTCCTCTGTATAAGCATAAAAGTCATAAAACAGATAATCATTTTTGAGAATATGTTTAAAGAAACACTGGAGTTTAATTACTGAGTTCAAGAGTATTATACATTGATCCAAGGGAAAATATGCATATGCAAAATAGATAAATTTGCATATACAAGGAAGGGTATATATGAACTCTATAATTTCTGCATGATTTTTTGTAAACCTACAGCTGTACTCATAAAATTTTTAATTAAATTTAAACCAACTATTTCATATCATTAAGAAAACCTTGAGGAAATGTCTAAAAATGGTTGGTATATAAGTAAAAGTTGCCACTTCCATATAGAAGAATGTTTTTAATCTGATGAGCAATGAATTATGTTAGAAAATGTTCATTAGATTTTCTTATTTGAAAAGAGGACATTATTTAGTCTTGATTTCTATTGAATTTATATCAGAAAAATCCATCATATAAATGAAATGTAAATAATTATCATTAGAGTGAATGTTAATTTTTTAACCATATGATTGGTAAATACCCCAGAGAATAGAATATGTACAAATGACTCAAAGTGAGAGCAAAGAAAGAAGGAAATTTCTAATGAATGGATATATCTGCTGTGATTTGGGGAATTTCCACTCTGATATTATAGCACTCTAAGGCAAATAGCAGCCACATTTTATTATGCAAAGTGTTGATATCATTGGGGTGCTAAGCAAACTTTACATCATTAGATTTCAGGTAGCAAAATGAACCACAATTTGTCATCAAAGGATAAGCAATTATTTGATAAGATGTATGGCATCATAAGCGACTGAGTTTATCATATTGTTGTCATGCTGGAGAAAGCCAATTTTCCTCTTTCCAGGGCAAACCCAGCCATGCCACAGAAAAAGGAAACTAAACAGGAGTTGTAAACTTTATCTTCCAGGAATTTGTGAGGAAGCAGGACCTGCAGCCTCTCCTCATTGGTCTGTTCCTGTCTATGTATCCAGTTACTCTCAAGGGGAACCTGTTCATCATCCTGGCCATCATGTCAGACGCCCACCTCTATGTGATGAGGTCATTGGAGAATGAACTGTCTTGAATAGAAGAGTTCGAAAATACTGAAGAAAATATATTTTGTAGGTGGCAATTTCTCAAAACTTACACGCAAAGAGGAAGCAAGAAAAGAAGAATGGATAAATGGGAAGTTCTCAAATTTATACATATTTGTGCTTCAAAGGGCTTTGTCAAGATGGTGAAAAAGCAGCCTACTCAATGGGAAAAATATTTGAAAACCACATATCTGATAAGGATTTTATTTCTGTGTAATACAAAGGGAGTATACATCTCAGTTAAAGAAAAAGCAATCCAATGAACAAATATGCAAAAGACTTAAAAGACATTTTGCCAAAGAGGAAATAAAAATGGTGCAAATTACATGAAAAAAGGTCAATATCATTAGCTATTATGGAAATGGAAATCAAAACTACAGTGTTTACATTTATGCATGTCTTAGCACAATCTCATTGACTGCCACAGTAAAGAGTGCCTCAAACAGTGATACTCCTGAGGAGTCTAGAGATATTGAGCCATTAAAGTCAGGGCAGACAATCTCAGGAATTTGAGATCCTGTCAATGGACCTTATTTGGAATATATGCTCCCCAATTGTAATTGCCTTACAAATTGTTCTCCTACCCCTTTATTTGAACCAATAATTAGTACTATACTTGCTAAGCATATGTTTCAGAGACATAAATCTTCAGTATGTTCATATGCCAGTTGATTCCTGAATCTCAGCAGAATTGCAACACATACTCACCAGTTCATTGGACTCATGCAGGACAAATAACTAATGGATGAGGATGGACAAAACCCGTGCCAGAAGCAGAGACTATCTGCAATTGCAAGCAATACAGTTCCATAAATCTTACCCATGGGATCTAAGCTTTATATCAGTTGGAGATAGGGTAGACATCACCATCTTAAAATCCTCACATTTGCAGAATGAGAAAAACATAAGGAAAGAAATCAACTATGGATTAGATTAGACATGATTATTCTAACATTGAAAGAACTTGTATCATTGATATAAAAGCAATGTCCACCAGATGTTCTCAAGGGAGGAAAAGGGAAGAATAGGTAGAACATGTGGCACTTCTGGGACACTGGAAGTATCCTGCATGACATTGTAATGACAGATAGTGGCCATTATATTTTTTGTGAAAACCTATAAAATTGTGTGGGGCAAAGTGTAACCTCTAATGTAAACTATAATCCTTGGTTATTACAATGCTTCAATATGTTTTCACCAATTGTAACAAATGTACCACACTAATTAAAGATGTTGTTAAAATGGGGTGGGGGGAGTGTGGGGTATATGGGAATCCCTTATATTTTTTACATATTTTATTACAGAATTTGTGAACTTAGACAACAATCACGCACACGTGTAGAATTCTCATACAACATCACTTCACAGTGTACCACACAGTTTTAGAATATTGTTAAAGATTATGTGATAGTATCATCAGACTATTAGCACTAACTATGGTCCATAGTGTATATTTGGCAAATTTTTCTATACTCCACTGTTATTAACACAGTACATCTTTGGCATTGATGCAAGAACACTACAATATTGCTGTCAACTACAGTCATACCAACTTCAATTCTCCTATGCTCTCCACACCCTGACCACCCCACAAGAGCAATGCACATCAATTCTATTAATCTTGAAAAACCAGCTTTTGTTTTTGTTAGTTCTCTCTACTGTTTTATTTTGTTCTCAAATTCATTTATTTCTGCTCTGATCTTTGTTATTTCAATTCTTCTGCTTGCTTTGAGAATAGTTTACTGTTCTTTTTCTGGTTCCTCCAGATGTGGAGTTAGGTCTTGGAATTTAGCTCTTTCTCCTTTTGTTAAAATCAATTTTATTAATACATATTAATAAAGTATACAATTAATCAAAAGTGTATGATCACTGGTACTTGGTATAATAACATAGTTGTGCATTCATCACTTCAATCATTACTGGAGCATTTTCATTATTTCAATAATAATAATAACAAATTAAAAGCAGACGTTGAAAATCCTCACTTCTCAATCTCTCTCTGCTTCCCCTGCTGTACATAGATGCTGTTTCTGGGTATTCTTGGACAATAATTTATGCACTGTTAAATACTTTTAATAAGGTATATTCACATAAGGCATGATCTATTCAAAGTCTATAATCAATGGCTTTTGGTATAATCTCAAAATTGTATATTCACTTTAAAAAATTTAGAACAATTTCATTGCTTCAAAAAGAAGACTCCACACTCCTTAACATTCTTTCTGCAGACCTACATATCCACAAATCTAATTTCAGTTTTATAAATTAATATTTATTTACATTTTATATAAATGGTATCATACAATATGTAGTACTCTGTGGCTGGTCTCCTTCCTTTAGAATAATGCTTATTATTTTGTCTGATAGTTACATTTTGTAGTATTAACTTACATTTGTTGGGCTTCAAAGAAAATTGGTCTTATATATGCAATTCTACCCATATTCATATTTTACATAATATGTCTATATTTCACATAATGTATTTAGTTCATAATAGGGAAGTCATACAGTATATATCCTTTTGTGTCTGGACAACAACATTGTCTTCCAGGTTCATCCATACTGTCATGTTTCATGATGTCATTTCTCCTTACTGTTGCATAATAGTCCATCATGTTTATACTCCACAGTTTCTTTATTTATTCATCAATTGATGGATACCTGGGTTTTTTTTCCAACTTTTGGTTATCGTGAATAAAGCTGCTATGACCATTGGTGTGCAGATGTCTTTTCATGTCACTGTTCAGTTCTTCTGGGTATAAACGTAGCATTGGTATTGCAGGGTCCCATGGCAAGTCTATATTCAACTACCTTAGAACTGCCAAACAGTCCTCTACAGTGACTGTACCATTCTACATTTCCATAAGCATTCTTATCTTTCCACATTCTTCCAAAACATTTACAGTTTTCTGACTTTTTAATAGCGGCCAGTCTAATAGGTGTGAAATGATATCCCATTATAGTTTTGATTTGCATTCTCATAATTGCTAGTGATGTCAAACATTTTTTCATTTGTTTCATTGCCAATTTTATTTCTTACGACAATTGTCTTTTCAAGTCTTTCGCTTATTTTATAATTGGGTAGTTTGTCTTTCTATTATTGAGTTATGTTATCTCTTTGTATATCATGGATATTAAATACTTATTGTATATGTGGTTGCCAAATACCTTCTCCCATTTAGTTGGCTCCCTTTGCACCCTTTTGTCAAATTCCTTTAAGGTGCAAAAGTATTGAATTTTTAGTAGGTCCCACCTATCTATTATTCTTTGGTGTAGTATTTGGGTTTAACTTTCAAGAAACTACTGCCTACCACAATATTTTTAAGATGTCTTCCTACATTTTATTCTAGATGTTTTATATTCATTGTTTTCAAATTTAGGACCTTGAGCCATTTTGCATTAATTTTTTATTTAGTGTGAGAGAGGGTCTTCTTTCTTTCTTTTGGATATGGTTATACAGGTCTCCCAGCAGCATTTGTTGAATAAACTGCTCTGGCTCAGCTGGGAGGGCTTGACTACCTTGTTAAGAGTCACTTGATAGTGGATGTGAGGGTCAATTTCTGAGTTCTGGATTTGGTTCTATAGGTCAAAGTGCTTGTCTTTATACCAGTACTATGATGATTTACAACTGTAGCTAAGTGCTATTCTTTAAAGTCCAGAAGTAAGAGTCCTCTTAGTTCATTCTTTAAGATCTTTCAGGCAATTTGGGGCCACTTATCCTTCCAAATAATTTTGATAATTGGTTTTTCCACTTCTGCAAAAAAGCTGTTGGGATTTTTATTGGGGTTGCATTAAATTTGTAAATCAGTTTGAGGAGAATTGACATCATAATGATATTCAGACTTCCAATCCATGAATACAGAATGTCTTTCCATTTATTTAAGTCTTCTTAAGTTTCTTTTAGCAATGTTTTATAATTTTCTGAATGCAGGTCCTTTATGTCCCTGGTTAAGTTTATTCCTAAATATTGATTTTTTTGTTACTATTATAAATGGAATTAAATCAGTAGTGTTTGTTATCCTCACTATAATGTTACGATTGACTCTATCCATTTCCACACATTACAATCAACCTTATTAAAATTCTACATACATTAATTAATGAAGCATCAAATCCCCAATTCAAACATCATTCTATCTCCTAGTAAACTATACTGGAGATTTTAACCCCATGAGTTTACTCCTCACATTTAGTTCATATTATTGTGACCATACAATATCTGTCCTTCTGTGTTTGGCTTATTTCATTCAATATAATGTCCTCATAGTTGATCCATGTTGTCATATGAATACCAACTATATTTCTTCTTAAAGTTGAAAAATATTCCATCGTAGGTAGATACCACATTTTCTTTATCCATTCAGAGGTTGATAGACACTAAGGTTGTTTCCATCTTTTAGCAATTGTGAATAATGTGGTTATTAACATTGGTGTGCAAATATTTATTTTTATCCTTGCTTTTGGTTCTTCTGAATATAATCTTAGTAGTGGGATTGCCAGGCCATTTGGCAGTTCTATATCTAACTTCCTGAAGAACCACCCATCTCTTCTCCACAGAACTTGAACCATTCTACAGTCCCACCAAAAATGAAGGGGAGTTCCCATTTCTCCATATCCTCTCCAGCATTTGAAGATTTCCTTTTTTAAAAATAATGGACATTCTGTAAATTGTGCAATGATATCTCATCCTAGTTTTGATCTTCATATCCCTAATAGCAAGTGATGATGAACTTTTTTAATTTGAATTTTGTCTATTTGTATTTCTTCTTATAAAAAATGTTTATTGAAGTATTTTACAATATTTTTAAATGGGTTACTTGCCTTTTTTCATTCAGTTATATGATCTCTATATGTCATGGATATTAAATGTTTATAGGATATGTGGTTTCCAAATATTTTTTCCCATAAAGTAGACTGCCTTGTCACCCTCTGGATAAAGTACTTCAAGGTGCAACATGTGTAATTTTGAGTTTTTCTCATTTATTTATTTCTTTTACTTTCATTGTTTGTGCTTCAAGTATAAAGTTTAAGAATCCACCACTTAACACAAGATCTTGAGGATGTTTCCCCCAAGTTTCTTCTAGGATTTTTATTGTTCTAGATTTGATATTTAGGTACATGCTCATTTTGAGTTAAATTTTGTCTAAGGTATGAGATAGAGGTCCTCTTTATTTTGGATATGGATATCCAATTCTCCAAGCACCATTTGTTGATGGGATTTTTCTCTCACTGCTGGGTGGGTTTGACAGGCATGCCAATAATCACTTGACCATAGATATGAAGGGTGTATTTCTGAATGCTCAACTCGATTACATGTATCAGTCCATGTATATTTATATCAGTACCATGTTGTTTTTACCATTGAAGCCAAGTAATATATTTTAAGGCCTAGAAGTGAGAGTCCTCCAACTTCTTTCTTCCTTCTTAAGACATTTTTGGCTTTTTGGTTCCCCATACTTTTCCAAATAAATTTGATAATTGCCTTTTCATTTCTGCAAAAAAGACATTTGATTTGGTTTGCATTGAATCTGCAAATAAATTTGTATAAAACTGACATCTTAATATTTAGTTTTTCTCTTTATTTAGGTCTTTGACTCTTTTAACAGTGATTGTAGTTTTCTAAATTCAAGTCCTTCATGTCTTTGGTTAAGTTTATTCTTAAATATTTGATTATTTTAATCACTATTAGAAATGGATCTTTTTCCTGAATTCCTCCTCAGATTGTTAATTGGTAGTGTATAGAAAGTTACTGATTTCAGTGTATTAATCTTGTATCTTGCTACTTTGCTGAACTCATTTATTAGCTCTACTAGTTTTTTTGTGGATTTCTCATTATTTTCTAGATGTAGGATCATATTATCATCAAATGGTATAAGTTTTACTTTTTCCTTTAATATTTGGGTGCCTTTTATTTATTTTCTTTATCTAATTGTTCTAGCTAGAATTACATCACAATATTAAATAACAGCCAGGACAGTAGGAATCCTGGTTTTGATCCTGATTTCAGTGGAAAAGCTTTCAGTCTTTCAACATTGTGTACAATGTCAGCTGTAGGTTTTACCTATACACACTTTATCAAGTTGAGATAGTTTCCTTCTATTTCAATCTTAGTGTGATTTTATCAATAAAGATACTGTGTTCTGTCAAATGATTTGCTGTCAATTGATAAGTTCATGTAGCTTTTTTCTTTATTAATGTAATGAATTACACTGATTCTTTTTTTGTGTGTTGAACCACTTTTTCATATCTAGGATAAAACTCACTTGGAATTGATGTATGATTCATTTAATGTGGTATTGGACTTGATTTACAAATGTTGTGTTGAGGATATTTAAATCTGTATTCATTAAAAATCACTCTACAATTATGTTTTTTCATATTATTTTTATCTGGATTCAGTGTTAGGGTCATGTTGGTCTCATAGCATGAGTTTGCTGAGGTCCAGGCATATGATTATGTTCCTGAGTTTACTCCAATGCTCAAATTCTCTTGACTAGTGGTTTTGTTTCATGGCTCTTCTTTAATTTTGGGTTTTATCTATTCTAAATGTTAATATTTAACCTGTTTAAATTATCAAAACAGATGCAGAGTCCCAGTAATGGGAAACATACCAGATTCAATGTGGCCTAGGAATAGTGACAGGAGAATCTAAAACCCCCTTTCTTTCCTTTCACTGTCCTGACCTGCCAGCAGATGGCACTCATTGGCCAACCTTTCCAAAGAGTTGAATACTCCAATCTCCACTTGTGTTTTTTTTTCTGGGCTGGCTAGAGCTGTGGTTCAAAGCTTAGCCCTGCTGTTTAAATTCACTGAAGAGAAACCACACTCAGCCCTCCACCACATCCTGCCTCTTCCCAGGGAGGAAAGCATCCTCTCCCCTCTTGGATTGTTACGCTCAGTGATGGGTATTACCAAAGCTGTTCACATCTTGGGTAGAGGAAGAGTGCCATTCCCATTACTAACAGATTTCTTATACTTGCTTCGTCTCTCTCCTAGATCATGTGCATGGCACATCTTCTGGTGTGCAGATGTCCATAGCAGCTCCTTTTGGCACTTCTGCCCTTCTACTATTTTTTTTTAAAGAAAAGTATATCCTGTTGAAATACTCTGATGACATCTTCCTGGAACCTCCTAAGGGATGCTTCCCTTGCAAGGTCTGTATATACATCTACATATACATATATATGTGTTTTAAATTTTTATGGTAGTAACATAAATACAGCTCATATTTTCATGTTTTTACCATGGTCAAGTGTACTATTCATTAGCAATAATTACATTCACTAAATTGTTTTGCCATCACCAACATACTTTACATCAGAGGTTCTTAACATTTTTTGTTCTGTGAATGCCTTTGCCAGTCAGGTGAAAACCACAGACCAGAGACTTTCAGGAAAATGGCATTGAAGTAGCTAAGCAGAGCCCACTTCTTTCATAAAAAAAAATAAAGGGTAAAAACCTTTTGAAGGGAGCTGCTTTGGAAATATATCGAATGGGAAAGTGCTACACATAAACCAGGAGGGAACTAGACATATAAAGAAGCCAAAAAAAAACTATGTGTTATTCAACTCTGTGGCTTGAAGTGGCACATATACCCCACACTCAAGGCAAATGGTCTTGGTAAAGCCCTTGACTCAGTGCAATCAGCTAAGTGGGAGGGAGTGTTCCCTGGGAGGAAGAGGGCTCTTGTAGAGGGTGGAGAGTGATTTCTGACTGAAGCAGCAGTGGGGGGAGATGGGAGGGGGATCTTATCAGGCAGATTATCACTCCAAGCAGACTTGGGAGAGAGAAGAACTAAGGTAGAGAGGGGGCAGGGACAGGCACCTAAATAGCCCCTTTTGGCAAACTTTTAGAAACCTAATTTGCCTGATGGAATGGAAGCAGAAAGACTAAGAAAAGCTTTCAAAAGCCGGCTTTAGTTGTGTAACAACTGTAGCTCAGTGGAGGAATTCTTTCTTTGCATATATAAGGTCTGGTGTTTTTTTCCCAGCTCTCCTTAGAAATTTGAACCAGAGAGTGATCCATTGGGCTACCAGGCACCCAGCTGGTGCTCAATGACAAGGAAAATTTAGAGGAATTTTTTTGTTTTAGTTTTTCTTCAATTTGTTATTTTTTATTTTTATCAGTTTATATTTTTTCTTTCTTTATTTATTTTTTTGTTAAAACCTGGTACTTCACCTGTGGAGGACAGGCTCAATGGTGATTGATTGATGAACACTGGTGCCTGATAATCTGCTTAGGGGCTTAAGTGGGAAGGCTGTTTTTCCTGGTTGTTTAATTGTTGTTGTTGTGTTGTTTTTTGTCTGTTGTCTTTCCCATTTATTTGTTTTATTTTTTTTATTTTTTCTACCTACTTTATTTCTTTTATTTCTTTCAGTTTTCTGTCATCCATTTTCTGTTGTTTTTCTTTCATTTCACAAACTTTTATTTGGCTTTCATTTTCCTTATCGTTTTTTTCTTTTTCTCCTTTCCTCTCTTCTCATCATTCTGGCTTTTTAATTCATTTTATTATTTAATTTTATTCATTTAATTTCATTCTATTCATTTAATTCATCCTAGAGAAAAATTGCAAAAACAATTACAAAAACAAAAATTTACAAGCCATACTAAGAAACAAAAATTCAGAACCAGTCTAATGAGCATACTAAAAAACAGGAAGAGATGCAGTACATTGAACAACTAATCAGGGATGTCCAAACAAATACAAGAATCAACTTAATGAAGTAAAGGAAGAGATAAAGCATATTAAGAAGACACTTGGGGAATATTCTGAAGAAATTGAAAACATACATTAAAAGATAATGGATGTAATGATGATGAATGGCAAAATTCAAGAAATCAAAAATACACTGGAAGCACTTAACAGCAAGTTTGAACAGATAGAGGAAAGTATTAATGATGTTGAAGACTGTACATCTGAAATAAAAAAGATAGCAGAACAAATAGATAAAAAGTTAGGAAAGATACAGCTGGGACATAGGGATTTGAAGGATAACACAAAATGCACATATACTGGCTTTATTGGCATCCCACCGGGAGAAGAGAAGGGAAATGGGGCAGAAGTAGTGTTGGAGGAAATAATGGTGAAAATTTCCCATCTGTTTTAAGGGACATAGATGTATATGTACGGAAAATGCAGTGCAAAGCAAACAGTATAAATCCTAACAGGCATACACAAAGACACATACTTATCAACTTGTCCAATGCTCAAAACAAAGAAAGAATATTGAAAGCAGCAAGAGAAATGATATTCATCATATACAAAGGAAGGGTGATAAGATTAAGTGCTGATTTCCCATCTAAAACCATGGAAGCAAGAAAGCAGTGGTATAACACAGTTAAGTTGCTAAAAGAAGAAAAATTCCACCCAATAATTCTGTGTCCAGCTGTATTCATCAGTCAAAGGGGTGCTGCTGCAAAGTACCAGAAATATGTTGGCTTTTTTAAAGGGTATTTATTTAGGGTTAAAGTTACAAGGCCATAGAACATGAGTTACTTCTCACAATAAAGTCTGTTGTCACATGTTGGAGCAAGATGTTGAGCAATGTCTGCAAGGGTTCAGCCTTCCTCTTCCTACTAAGGCTTCATAGTCCCAGTTTCTTCTGATATCAGCTGTATGCTGGGATATGTCTAATCTCTCCTCTGGGACGCATTTCTCTCCAAGCACAGCTGCTCTGTTCTCTTCATACAGTCAGCAGTAGAGTATTAGACTCTCTCTCTTCCTGTGACTACTGGTGTGTCTATGAAGCCATCTCTAATCCTCTGTGTTCTTCTCCTGTGTCTTTACTTCCCTAGCTTCCATCATCAAAACTACAAATTTTTACTCTGCCTTGTCAGTTTCTCTGTGAGTCCCCACCCACCAAGGGGTCAGGGACTCAATATATTACTGATGTGACCCAATCAAAACCTTAATCATAATTTAATCAAGTGAAAGTGAAACCTCTGGATATAATACAATGTGATATGAACAAAGAAACAGACTTGTTTACAAACATAATTCAATATCTATTTTTGGAAATCATAACTAATACCAAACTGCTATACCAGCAATGCTGACATTAAAAAATGAGGGAGAGATCAAAATATTCACAGATAAACAGAAATTAAGAGAATTTGCCAATAAGAAACCTGTCCTTTCAAGAAATACTAAAGGGAGATTGAAGGGTGCAAGGAAAAAAACAGGAGAGAGAACAACAAACTAACCTCATAGGAAGTAGAAAGAAGGAAATAACAAAAATTAGAGCACAGCTAAATGAAAATGAAAAAAATAAAGTACAAGAAAAAATTAACAATATAAAAAGCTGGTTCATAGAGAAGATTAATAAAATGACACACCCTTAGATAAATGACACACAATTAGATAAAGAGAAAAAGGGAGAAGATCCAAATAGTTAATATAAGAAATGAGGAAGAGGAAATCTCCACAGACCCCACAGAAATAAACAGAATCAGTGGATACTTTGAAAAACTGTATGCCAAGAAGCATAACTTACATGAAATGGACAAATTCTTAGAAAAACACAAACTGTGTCGCTTAAAGAAACAATTGATGAACTTAAAAGACACATCACGAGCAATGAGATTGAATTTGTCATCAAAAGCCTCCCATATAAGAAGAGCCCAGGACCAGATGACTTCACAGGTGAATTCTACCAAACATTCCAGAAAGAACGAAGACAAATCTTGCTTAAACTATCCAAAAAATGGAATTGGAGGGAACATTGTTTAACTCCTTATATTATGCCAACATCACCCTAGTACCAAAGCCACACAAAGATGCACAAGAAAGGAAAACTATAGACTAATATCTCAAATGAACTTAGATGCTAAAATCATCAACATAAAATTTGCTAATCATTTTCAACAAGACATCAAACAACTTATACACACTGGCCAAGTTGGTTTCATCCTCGTTAAGCAAGGATATTTCAACATAAGAAAATCTGTCAATGTATACACCACATTAACAGATCAAAAGAAATAAACCACATGATCATCTCTATTAATGCAGAAAAAGCATTTGACAAAATATGACATCCTTTCCTGATGAAAATGTTTTAAAAATAGGAATAGGAGGAATGTTCCTCAACATGATAAAGGGTATATATGAAAAAGCCACAGCTAACATCATATTCAATTTTAAAATGCTAAAATCTTTCCCTCTGAGATCTGGAAAAACACAAGGATGACAACTGTCACTGCTCTGAATTAATGTTGTGTTAGAATTATTTGCTTGAACACTTAGGGAAAAAAAGAAAGATATGAAAGGCATCCAAATTGGAAAAGAAGAAGTAAAAACTTCACTATTTGCAGATGACATGATCCTATACATGAAAAGCCCTGATAAATCACAACAAAGCTTCTAAAGCTTGTAATTGAGTTCAGTAAGTGGTAGGATTTAAGATTACTGCAAAATATCAGTAGCATTTCAATACACAAATAATGAGCAATCTGAGGAGGAAATCAAGAAATGAATTCAATTTAAAATGGCAACTAAATGAATCAAATACCTAGGAACAAACTTTACTAATGATGTAATGGACTTGTATTCAGGAAACTAAGCAACATTGTTAAAAGAAATCAAAGAAGACCTAAATAAATGAAAGAATATTCTCTCCTCATAGATAGGAAGATTAAACATCTTTAAGATGTCTATCTAACCCAAACTAATTTACAGATGGGTCTTCTTTTTCTCAGCAGCATTTATTTTCCTTTTTTAACTGCTTCTTCTTTTTCTACAATTGCTGACAGTATCTGTTTAACCACATTCATTCATTTTTTTTCTTTTAGTCATTCAACAAACATTTAGTCATCAATTACTTCATGATGAGCACTAAATATTATTTTGGGAATAAAGAAATGAGTAAGGCTCTCTTCCTCATGTTAGAGAGATACCTCCAAATGGGTTAAGAGAATAGCAATGAGTATATCCAATACCCTGTGGTAGCTATGAAATCCTGGTGAAGAGGATCAAGAAGGTTGGACTCATCCAGTGAAGGTTAGGTAAGGCGTCTCAAGGGAGCTGATAAGTGTACTGAGCTTTGAAGGAGGAATTGGAGTGTTTCCTTGAGGAGAAAGGGTTATAAATCCATCAAGAAGAGATGACAGGGACACAAATGTGGGATCATTATAACAGGAAGTTTTGGTTAGATTTTAGAAATAGTTCTTAATATCTGATGAACAATAACGGGCACTGCATGGAAAGTGTTACATGATCCTGGAGAGATTGGCAGCAGCCAGGTAACAGAGAGTCTTGTGTTTTGTCCATAAGATGGATATTTATGTTTGAAGTTATTAGAGAGTCGGTGTGTGTATATTGAAGGCGATAATCATGATAAGCCTTGTACTGAGGAAACTCACACTGAGTCGATGTGACTATTGCTCTTGTAAAAGCCCCACATTGATGTATAAAATATTCACTATTAATATTAGACACAATGCCATTAATTTTATATGTATTTTCTTTAATTCTTTCAATTACTCTAAGAAATCAGCTCCATTATTCTGATTTAATAGAGGAAGAATGTGAGACAGCAATGTAGTATTCTTGGACAAGGCATATAATGCCTTCTTGATTGAATCTTCAAGTTTGATGTTTCTAAACGCTCATGGTTCACTAATAATTTTATGTCTTAATAAATTTAATATTTTAGAACTGTGTTATATATAGGAAAAAATGCAAGGATAATAGAGGGAGTTTCCAAGAACCTCTCACCTCCTACCCTGACTAACTTCTCCCATCCAAAATACCACATTACATTTATTTGTCATAAATTCTTAGACCCTTTATGCCTCTGACAGCTTCTCAGACTCTTCTAGTTTTTGATGACCTGGAAAGTTTTAAGGAATGAAGGTGAGGTAGAATGTAAAGTGCCCATCAGGTAGATTTGTCTGAGTTTTTCTGATGATTAGAATGGTTTTATGGGTTTTTAGAGGAAGACACCAGAGATAAAGTGCATTTTCATCACATCATATCCATGGTGCACCATATCAATGTGACTAATCACTCTTGATGTTAACCTTGATCAAAAGTGTTTTGAGGTTTTCCCATGTAGCAGTTTAACATTATTTATGAATGTAAAAAAAGATATTTATTATGTTTGTAAACTGTTCCTCTGGGCATGATAACCCTTTGATTCTATTAAATTCAAAGGTTTTATGTTTACTTGATTAAATCAAGATTAGCAATTTGATTCGACCACATCAATAAGGTGTGACTTAGGGTTGAATCCCGCCTCCTTGGTGGGCTGATAGAAACAGACACTCAAGAAGATGAACAGATGAAGACACAGTGGAGGAGAGAACTTGATAAGTTCAGTCCTGTCATGTGACATAAAGGAGAAGGCTCAAAAAATTGAAGGTCCAGGGAGAGCTGAGCCCATTCACCTGATAGTTTGCAGCTGAAGAGACCATAGCCCTGAGCAGCTGAGAAGGCCGAGAAAGAAATGAGCCCTCCAGCCTACAGCTGAGATCAGAAGAAGCTGGGCCCACAAAGCCTTCAGAGGAAAATGAAGGCTGAACCATTGCAGAGATCAGCAACCATCTTGCTTCAACATGTGGCAACAGGTTTTGATGAGAATATACCTATTATGATACCTTGAGTTGGACTCTTTAGGGCCATGTAACTGTAAGCTTTTACCCCAAATAAATAATCTTTATAAAAGCCAACAGATTTCTGGTACTTTGCATCAGCACCCCTTTTGTTGACTAATACACCCCATTATGAAGTTCATCATTTCTCTGCTTTTCCATATATCACCTATGGAAAGAAGTCAGTATGTGAAGACTGCATTCAGATGTGTGATTTAAGCTCCACCTCCTTGAACATGAAATATCTAGATAAATTATTGGGATTCTTCTGCATGGGAGATTTGTCTCATTTATTTAATCAGTAATTTATTTAAATCAGGATGGACTTATGACATTTATTTTATACTTTGTGTTGTGATGAAATACTACTTCATTTTATTGTCCATTTGTTCCAGTTTTGGCCATGGAAGCTCTTTTGGATATGCCCTGTGTCTATTTGACATTATCCCCATTGTTGAGGGTATTATTCTAGTACTTATTTACTTTCTTTTTTTTATTTTTTTTAAAAGATACTTAGATTACATAAATGTTACACCAAAAACATAGGGATTCCCATATGCCCCACCTCCCACACCTCCCACAACCTCCCACATATACATCCTTCATTAGTGTGGCACATTAATTGTAATTGATAAACTTATCCTGGGGCTTTGCCATTAAGCATGGTCTATAGTTCACATTGTAGAACACACTTTCTCCCACACAGTTCTGTAAGTTATATGATGATATAAAATGGCCTATATCTGTCATTGCAATGTCACTCAGGACAATTCTCATGTCCTGAAAAAGTCCCTGTATTACAACTGCTTTTCCCTTTCCCTGCCCCCTGAGCCTCCAGTGGTCACTGGCTCCACCTCAATGTTATAATTTCTTCCATTGCTTGAATCACAATATGTCTATAGAAGAATACCAGTAAGTCCACTCTAGTCCATAGTTCTTCTCCCCATCCTGAAGAGTATGGAACGGTGATGTCCACTTCATCTCCAATTGAGAGGAGGCTTATATCCCATGGGGCAGATGGATTGGATTATCCTGCCTGTAGTGGCAGACCCTCTCCATTACATGGGATGGCTGTTGCCCATCATCATCTGCCCACCAGCTGTCCTGGGCAAGTACAATGAGCCGCAGAGTTGGAGCTGCTGCTCCACCAAGGTTCCGACCCCAGCTGGCACATGGACTGCCCAAAGACTCACATCCCTGGATATACACCTATAAACTCCAGCACCAAGTATACATTTGAATAGAAGGGACAGATGAGCCATGTGCAGAGAAGACAAAGTTGAGTCCAACTCTCACTCTTAGGAGCACAAATTCCAAAGTAGGGCCCACCGGCAAGACACCAAACTCTGGAGCCAACTGCCCTGATAAAGGACCTGAGTGTCTCCAGATCCCTTAGAAGCCCCAACACCCAGGGTTATATCCACCCTGGAATTCCATGAGATCCTACTCAGATGTGTGCAAGCACCACTTCTGGGATGACACCCCAACTCACCTCGAAGACTCCCAGCCATACAAACTCATTTGTCTTTACCTCCAACCCCCCTTATTCAAGGTCTTCTTCCAGTTGCATTGCCAGTAGGCACCCAGTAGCAACCCATCTGTGCCAGGGAGGCTTATCCCCAGGAGCCATGTCCCACACTGGGAGGAATGCAATGCACCTATTTGCTGAGTTTGGCTTAGAAAGAGGCCACATCTGAGCACCAAGAAGGCTTTCAGGAGGCAGCACCCTGGCACCAAAAAACAATAGGCCAAGTTTCAATATCAAGAGCAAAGCTTCATAAGCCTAGTCTTCAATATCAAGGGTCTATCAGTGAACCATCCTCCCCCACCAGTCACTGCCCCTGCACCCGGGGAACTGCTGCTGCTCCCTTTGAAAATGTGGTTTACCTCTCCAGGATGGGAAATCAGTATTCTCTCATTTATTGAGTGATTCTCCACCCATTGTGACAATGCCCCTTGAACATTTGAATATTTATATATACCTTATATTTATGGTCAGATGAACTTCTTCTCATGCATCTCCCATCCCTGATACCCCACACCAAATATCCTCCCCTATCCCAGTTGTAAACCTTCTGTGATCCAAAGCTTCTTCAAAGATGAAGCCATTACTATAGCTGAATACAATTAATAGGAAAATGAAATAATATTGATAATTTTAAATGTAAGAGATAAAATACATAAAAATAAAAAAACACTAAAAATAAAATATAATTGAAAGATTGGGATATTGAAAAAAATGAAAAATATTAAAAAAAAATTTTTTTTGACCTTTTGCCTTTCATCAATGCAACATTTGGTGTCCAGTCTGTACCATGGAACACCCCCACACACACTCCCCAGTGTCCCACTATTTTTCATTTTGTTTTCAGAGAAGTATTAGATCACAGCAAAGTCACATGCACAAAATTTCACAGAATTCTTTCTTGACTTACTGTTGTGTTGTAGGTATATGTATCTGCTTTTGTGTGTGTGTATCTGCATGTGTAGGTGCTTCTTCCATGTTTATGTGTGTGTGTGTATTATAGGTGTGTATAGTGTATATGTGTGACTGTATGTCTGTGTTTTGGGTGTTTTGTGTCTTTGTTGTATATGAGTAACCATATGTGTATTGCATTGTATGGTGTTTGTATGTGTATGTTCACAACAGCAAATTGTGAATCACAATGTAATAAAGGTCTTTCTTACTTTGGGATATTGGCAAGAAATTTTGGAAAACATAACCTTAAAGGCAACAGCAGTTTAAAATAAGGACAGTTCCTGCTAATTGAGAAAAAGTCCTTGAATTTTGAGACAATGGAAGAGAGAGGTTGGAGAAAGTACAGGCAGCCAGTGTGAGAGGTGACACTCCTCCAGTGTCAAGGGCCACAGATAGAGCAAATGTTCTTGCTGCACCTGCCTTGTCATGGTCTCCAAATCATGCCCTGATATACCTGTTTTTCCTGTGCCTGTCCCATATTTCTTTGACCGCTCTGGTTTTTATATGGTCTCAGCAAATGAAGCAGTTCATTTTGCAATTTTCTGTGATGTTAGTCTCTTCTTTATTATTCTTGGGCTTTAGGTTTTGATCTGTTGACCATCCAGAGGGCACACCCCAGCCCTGTTTCTGTCTTGCATGCAATAAGAAAAGGGCTGCCCAGAGAATTCTCCTCAAAACCTGTATATTACATGATTACATATTACTCTGATTTATGTTCTTCAAATAATATATCCTTGAGGATGTGTCATTTCCATTTATTATACTCTGATTTCTCCAGTAAGATATTAGATCATATGATGAAAGATTACCTCAGGTTTGTTCACTTGTGTGCTTTCACAGAGCTGCTGAACATCCCTGTATTTATGAAGGAACGTATTTTTAGTACATTGTAAAGAAATACATGAATTTCTTAGTCAAGCGAACAAACAAGCTGGGTGATCTCTTAGCTCTGGTTTGTGTGACATACCTCATATTACCTCAGATAAAAATTATTGGAGTCCTTTCCCCCTGATGTTTTCCTGTAGATACTCCTTGGCTTTCCAACTCACCTGGATGGTTCTTCTGAATATAAGGCCACTTTGAATTTCTGAATTTTTTCCAGGTTGGTTAGTAATGGACACTGAAGCTCTGTCCCCAGCCAACAAAAAAGGAATCAGGTACTAGTCCCCCATCCCGATTTAGAACCCCAAAGAAACAACCATGTGCCACCCAGCCCAAGATTGCAGGGGATGCAGGAAACCATAAGAGATATTTGCAGCTATCCTTTGGCTACTCATTAGCACATTTCCCTCAGTACCTCATTAGCACATCCCTTGTTGCTTCACCACCAAGCCTTCATCTCCCCTTGGGACACTGGTCAGGGAGAGTGGAAATGGTTCCTGCTGATGATCTGATCCCAAGAGACCAAAGGCATCAGGAGAATCCAGCTTTTATCACTGTACCTCCTCATGGATTCTTCAACCGTGCTTTGGTCTAACCTTCTAGCACCTTCCCATATTTGAATTAAAGTTTTTACCATGTCTTCAACAGACAAATCCACCTTCACTAGTCCCTTTCAACCCAAAGCATTGATTGGGGTGAGGATGCAGCCCATGCTATTCTCTCCTGAACTTTCAATTTCCCTCCTCTACAAAGTGAATAACTGTGCTCTTGGATATGAAACCAAAAGCATTGCATCTCATGGCTTGTTGATACTTTTTTTGCAATCAAGTAGGAATGTCCCACCTGCACTGCAAGTTAAGTGGAGTCATTTATTCCTTCATTGATTAAATGTGTGTTACTTAAAACATATATGCTTCAATCTCCTTATGCAACAGTACCTGAGCTTACCATGTCAGGGTGGATTATCACATTGAATTAGAAAAAATCATTCTATAAAAACTGTACTACTGTGAACTGAATTCTACATTTGCAGAAATGCATGTGGTGCAAAGTGTTATGTCTCTGGTTAAAGTTATAAACCAAGTAAAGGCTGGGACATTGTTGGGAACCCTTTAAAAATGTTTCCAGTTCTCATTCTCTCAGCCACTTGCTCTCATACATGGGTGATTCTGGTCCCCGTTGGCTATATGGCAATGCTTGGAGATATTTATGCCTGATCAACAGGCTGCTGACGTCTATTAACAGCATTCAGTGGATAGTGAACACAGATGCTGCTAAACATTCTACAATTATTTGAACAATATATTGGGTCCAAGTGAAAGCTTTCTGAGGTGTTTCTTAGAATTCTTTTTTTTAATTACTTTATTAACTTCATTATTTAATTAAGTATTTTTATTGTTCAAAATAAACATTTTGACATTTTAACTATTTCTATGTGTCCAATTCAGTGACATTATCTTCCATTACTAAAATTTTTCATCATCTGAAACAGAAACTCTTACTTATTAAGTAATAACTCCCCATTATCCATCTCTTCAGCCTCTGTAGCCTAATCTACCTTGTGATTCAATGAATATGCTTCATACTCAGATGAAGAAACAACTCTGCAGTCCAACCATAGAGAAAAGGATTAATGAGATATGCTGAATCCCTACATAGATTACTACAAATACATGAAAAAGAATAACTTTTTGGTACATGTTAAAACATGGATCAACCTTGAATATTGGTACTTAATTTCATGTAGCTTCTACATCATGTTTGCCAGACAATTCCTTTACATGGAATCAGGAAACCAAATGGGCTGCAAGGAATTCTCCTCCTGGGACTTCATGAGATGCCAGAGAGACAGTCCATTCCCTCAGGGCTCTTTGTGTCCATAAACCTGGTTACCTTCATGGGGAACCTGGTTGTCATCCTGGTCATCAGCTCAGACTCCCACTTCCATGTGCCCATGTACTTTACCTTTCCAACCTGTCTTATTGTTATATCTGTTTTACTTCCATGAATGGCCCTAAGATGCTGTGGAATATCCAACATTACCTATGTTACCTGTGTAAGTCAGATATAGCTTTTCACCATTTTTCCACTTTTGGGCAATTAACCACTAACTGTGATGACCTATGACTGGATCATCCTCCTATACTCTATTGTTTTCAATATGAATGTGCAGATCCACAGTTCAAGAGCTAGAGTCTCAGTTTCCTCTTTAGAATCAGGGTGGGAATGTTTCATTTTTTTGGCTAGTCGAGTATGGTTCAATTGACAGTGCCTCAAGAAGCTTTAGTGTGTTTCTACTGCTTTCTTTTGGAATCCTGACTTAGTCATATAATCAAGTCCAATAAATCCTGCTGTAGAATGAGACGACATGTGGGAGGTAATCCATTTGTTCCCATAAACATCACCCTAGTCCTGCGTACAGCTAATCAAGACATCACTAGTGA
Organism: Cabassous unicinctus; assembly: GCA_029593785.1. Lineage (NCBI taxonomy): Eukaryota > Metazoa > Chordata > Mammalia > Cingulata > Chlamyphoridae > Cabassous > Cabassous unicinctus. The sequence goes on from JAQZBX010014598.1 coordinate 30,196, forward strand.
GAGAGTTTAAATAAGAAGATAAAAGCAGTCCCAGATGACTCATAAGTGATCATAGATTTAGGAAGAAGTAGACAAGATCAAAAGAATTCCTTGCATGCTTTGTATTCCCTTGCAACAATGAAAACCATTACCTTAAGCCATGTACATGGGATGACTTGTTATGCAGCAATTGCTAACTGTCACATATTAGCTAAATATTAGGCTATTCAGATAACTTTGATGATTCCTATTGCTTGCAGTCCTTCAGACATTTGAAGACAGCATTGATGATTACTGGTTATTCAAGTTTACTTCAGATAACTGTGCTTTAAGGTCCAGATGACTAGGAGAGGGTGAAAGGGCATACATATTTGTGTGAGAATAATTCATGATCCTGGATCAGACCTCTCAACTACTCAAGGTATTTTGTGGTCAGAAATCCAATCTCATGTCAGTCATCCTTCGATTAGGAAAATTGAAGAGAATGCCGATGATAAGTGAGATGAAAGGATGATAGAGTAAATTCCTAGTTTGTTCTTTCACCTGTCTTTTAGTCTTTCCAAATATTTAAAAAATGGCAGATATTTTGTTTAGAGAAATAGGGGAAGTAACATTTTTGGGCTTCTCTGGATGTTTTCAAGCAGAAGCAGAACATAATCCAATAAAATAATATAAAATACTCAACATATAAAATACTGAACCCCAATGAACACTCACCCTTATGTATTGGCACCCTGATTCTGTACTTCAGTAAGAACACCTACATCATCAAAAATAAATATTTTTATTCATAAACAATGCACAGTTGAAAATTTTCCTTCAATTTAAGATTGTGATGCTATGTCCATGTTATAAGAAATATATACCAATTTAAATTTTAATAGACTCCTCCTCAGAGATGTGTATTTGCTAAATAATTTGTGTTAAATACATGTGCAAGAGAAAACCCATGATAAACACTGAGGACAGTGAGCAGAATAGAAGAATGGGGTCCCAATAAGGAGAAGAAAATCATATGACCAGGTATAAGATACATAAGTATGTGAAAGTCAGCATTAGTGGAGAAATCATTTAAAGTATTTATATAAAATAGTATAATAGAAATTCAAAAGTGAAAAGCTAATAAAAAGAAAAATTGAAAAGTGGAAAGTTACACTGTCAAACTTTCCTTTACATTATAATTTTAAGAATAGTCTTTGGTAATATGTGTAATTTTTTTCCATAGGAGCAGGGCAACTCTCCACATCTTTCTTAGTAAAACAAAGAAGGAAAACTCCTCTGATACTAAATATCATTTAAGGAAAATTCATTCTTCAAGAAATCTATGCTTCCTGTGATGTTTGAATCTTGAAATATTATATTTCAAAATATATTAAATATATTATATTTTTAAAATATACTTAGATAACATAAAATTTACATAAGAAATATAAGGGATTCCCATATGCCCCACTGTCTACCCCTCCCACATTTTCCCATATTAACAACATGCTTCCTTAGTGTGGTACATTTCTTACAACTGATGAACACATTTTGGAGCATTGCCACTTAGCATGGATTATAGATTATTTTGTAGTTTATACTTTTCCAGCACAATTTTGTAGATTATGGAAGGATATATAATTGCCTGTATCTGTCATTGCAATATCATTCAGGACAATTTCTAACCCTAAAAATTGCCCCTGTATTACACCTGGTTTTCCTCTCCTTCCTCTTAGATCCTTCAGTGACCACTGACTCCACATCAGTTATAAAAATTCTTTCATTGCTATAATCACAATAAGTCTATAGTAGAATACCTGTAAGTCTACTCTAGTCTGCTGTTAATTCCCCAATACTGAGGATTGGGATGGATATGCCTACTCTACCTCTAATTGAGAGGGATTTAGATCCCATGGGGCAGAAGGATGGGTCTATCTTGCTTGCAGTTGCAGACATTCTCTGTTCCTTGGGATGGATGGTGTACATCATCATCTCTTTGTTACTTGTCCTGGGTGAGTTCAATGAACTTGAGAGTAGGTGTTACAATTCTGTTTAGTTTCAGGGCCAAACCATCATGTGGACAGTCCAAAGATTTGAGCCACTTGGACATACCACCATCAAATCTATTACTAAATATAGGGTCAAATAGAAGGGACGGAACAGCCATTTGTAGAGAAACTGCAACTGAGTCCAACTCTGTCACAGGGCAGCCTATGTTCCAAATTAGGACTCACTGGCAGGAAACCAAATTGCTTTGGCCTAGAGAATATGGTGGAAATGAGAGTTTGCCACAGGAAAGTTAAGCTGGTATTGTTGCTCTCCCTTAAATCTCTCATTCTGCTTTGTGAACAACTCCAGGCTCACATGTTTTAGGATAAAGAAATATGGAAGAAATTTCATTGTCACATTAAAGAATACCCTAGACCAGCCTATAGCCATCTAATCCCCAATGTGTGAGGAAACCCAGGCAGGACCAGCACAGAAAAAGTGGGCAGTTTCTGACTGTGTACAAAAGGACACCCATAACACCATTAAGCTTTGTAAGAAGGAATGCAGAGTACTCATGTTCCAGGACCCTATAATTATCAGGACACAGAGCCAGGGTTTCATGGTGACTATGCAGTGCAGTGGGTGCCAGATGGCCACAAAGTGGTCATCGGCCATTATGGCCAGGAGAGATTTGTCTGACCCCACAAAAAGCATACATCTGGGTGAGGCAGCCTGCATAACTTATGAGTCTGCTCTGTATCTGTATATTCACCAGCCTCTTTGGGACAGTGGCAGAGGTGAAACAGCTGTCACACAATGACAGGTTGGAAATGAAGAAGTAATGTGCATGTGGAAGTTGGAGTCAGTGATGGAGGCCAAGATTATAAGCAAGTTCCCTTTGAATGTGACTAGATACATGGACAGGAACAGCCCAAAGATGAAAGGCTGCAATTCTGCTTCCTCTGAAAATCCCACAAGAAGAAATTCTGAAATTTATGTATTATATCCTGATTCCCTGTGGTTAGTGTTACTATAAAGAATTAGAAAGAATCAACATGTCTAATTTTCAAACAATCAGTCATTACTAAATTCTCTATAGCTTACATTTTTCATTCAAGAAAGTAATTTCCGTATTTTATTTATGGAACTATTCCCCCTTTTGGTGAACTCTATAGCCAGCCTTGATTAGCAATTCACATCCAACTTTCAGAATATTAACCTAATAGTCATGTAGTCTAAGGTTTTTAAGAGAAATTCATTCATTTATTTGAGGAATGATTATTCAGTGCCGACTTCATGCCAGACACTGCCTAGGACATGGACATAGAGTGGGAAACAAGAATGCCTGCATTCTGTTGATGGAGAAATAAGCAAATAAAAGAATCATATGTCAGATGGTGGCAACTGCTAAAAGGAAAAGAGACCAGAAAAAAGGAGTTAGTCAATAAGGCATGCTATATTTCCTTGGGGTATTCAAGTGAAACCAGCAGATAAGATGACATTTGAAGAAGACCTCAAGGAAGAGCAGGTTGGAGCCAGAAGGAAACAACGGGCAATGTCCCCAGCAAAAGAATGCCAAGTTCAAAGATCCTAAAGAGAGGGCTTATTTTAGGATTCAAGTCCAACAAGGAAAACTGTGTGGCAGCTGGATGAGGAAGAAGAAGAGTGGTCAGAATTGATGAAGGATGAGTTGGCCTCATTGATTCTGAATCTTCAAGACTCAGGAAGTTGCTTATGCACATGATGTAAACCCTTGTACTTTATTAATTTGGTTGCAAAGCTATCCCCAAAATAGCCACTCCTATTTCCATCTATAGGATTTCATCTAGACTCAAATTCTTGGTATCTTTTTACAGTGTCATATACCACACAGTTTGCCCACCACAAGAATAAAATGAGCAAAAGTAATAGACGAACATTTCATGAAAGAGAATGTTAGGAATTTTTACAGTAGAAGTGTTTTAAAATATGTTAAATTTAAAAATTTTGTAATTAGATAAACCAGGTTTTGAATATTTTATTAAATACATACTATATGATAAACTTGGATAGGGAAGAAAACATTCTAACCGTTAACACCTTCTCTTACATCATACGTTTCATGACTTCACCATCATAAGAAAGTTGACAAACTAAAACAATACATTTAAAAACCTAACATAATTCTTTCCTGTCAGTAAGTGAATTGTTTTCACTGGTGATGAGATGAGGTTGATTTTTCTTACACTATTCAAATGTATCCTTTTTCTTCACCCTCCTCTCCCCAATTCCATATACCTGTTTATTTCCTTATCCTGTTTCCCAGTAATTGCAAACCAAATACCCCTCTAGCTGATATTCACATTGACCCAGAAGGATCACAAAGGCTATCTACAAATTTCATTGCTTCAAACTGCCTGTGATTCCCCATTGTCCAATGAAGTCATAACATCACAACTTTAATGAAACCTTGACCCTTCCTGGTTGACCTGCCATCACCCCCTCAATCTGTGGGCTGCCCACATGGACACTGATTCCTAAGACCTAAAGCTTGATGTGCTCCTTTGCCAGATGTCCATAGTTTCCATACTAAATGGACTTATACAGTGTTTCACTCTGCATCACTCTCTGACAGATCCATTTAGTATTTTTTCTCTCGCTTTCCTTCTGGAAACTCCAGCACCCATTCAGGTTAGTCTGCAGTCTTCTAGGTTTTTACACTTATCTGTAATATTCCCATAGCCAGATTTGTGAAAAATCCTTGCACACACCTAATTTGGGTAGTGGAGATTGTTCCTGTGTGTTGCTCTTATTGAACTCCAGTATTCTCTCTGCTAGACTGCCTTAAGGGATGTAGAATTGTTCTACATAACTTTTATTGCAGCCAGCCAGATCGGTTAGTTGCTCACTGCTGAATAAAGATATATTGTGTGAATGAAGAAAAGAAGGTAGTTTCACAGTTACTGTAAATTATGACAGAGAAGAAGCAGAGAAATATTAAATAGGTTTGAAGACGTACTAAAGACATTTTTCCCACATTTGAAGATGTGAAACTACATGTGGGTCAACATTTTATAAGAAACAGGTAAATAAAACACTATAAGAAGTAGTGTCTGACTCATAGTATAAAAACTACAAAATGAATTGATGAATCAATCTATTCTGTGAGTGTGTCTACATATACACTTTGGATGACAAAGTTATCTGTATTTTTTAAGTTGAGAAATGGTCAAAATTTTGGAAGCCATTGCACTAAAAAAAAAGAGAGATCAAAAAGCAGACCTGTCCCTGCTAATTGTTCAAGGTATTTGAATGGAGATACAGTGGAAGAGTGTCATTGGAGAGAGAAGAGGCAGCCTGTGTTGGAGCCAAGGCTCCCCCAGCCTCAAGGACCACAGATGGAGCAGCTGTACTTGCTGCACCTGCCTCATCATAGTTTCCACATTTCCCCCTTATCTACCTGCTAGTACTATGCCTGTCTCACATTTATTTGATCACATTTGTTTTTATATGGTCCAATATAAGTGGAAGCAATTCCCTATTTCACTTTTCTTTCATGGTACTCTCTGTTTATTATTCTAGAACTTTGGGTTTTGAGCTCTTTCTTGAAAAATCAAATGGGCACACTGCAGTACTATTTTATTTTCCTTATCTAACATGCAAGGTCCATCCTGGTCCATTGTCTGTAAAATCCTGAATATGCCACAACAATGTATTCTCTTAAACTGACTAAATTCATTCTGAGGATGTATCTCTCAGTCCATTATGCCATACACACAATTATTCACATAACTTCTGACTTCACCAGGATAATATATGATAAAAATGAGCAGAGGCTTCAACTGCTTTTTCTCTTTTATGTTGTTGCAAAAGTATATGGATAAATGTGCATTCATCTAAGCAAAAAATTAAAGGCAAAGTGAAGTTATTAAATTTAAAAACAACAGAATGATATAGATTAAATATAATTATTTCAATACAAATTATTAGAAAAAACTGAATGCAGCACCTAAAATCAATTTGTGAAAACAATATAGAAAATAAAATACTTTTAAAATATTGAAATCAATTAATAAATAAAATGACAAAGTCCTGAAAATATAAAGATATATACAAAAACATATTTTTAAATCAGGGGTGAAGCAATATCAAAGTTATGATTTCAACTCACAATCATTTATGGATTAAAATATCTTATATTAAGATGAATTTGAGTAGTAAGGAAGAATGCCTTCCATAAGATTGCAGATTGTAATGCAACTTTTTAATTTTTTTTAATTTTTAAAAGATACTTAGATTCCATAAATGCTAGACAAAAAATAAAGCGATTCCCTTTGACCCATTCCCATACCTCCCACCACCTTCCACATAACATCTTACATAATTGTGATACTTTTAATTCAATTGATAAATGCATTCTGGGGCGTTGCCATTAAGCATGGACCATAGTTCATGTTGTAGTCTAAACTCTCTCCCACAAATTTCTTCATGTTATGTAATGATATAAATGGCCTATATCTGTTGTTGCAATATCACTCAGGATGTTTCCCAAGTCCCAAAAAAGGCCCCCATATTACAAATATTTTTCCATCTCCCTGCCCCAAGAGCCTCCAGTGACAAATGGCTGCACATCAATGTTGTAATTTCTTCCATTGTTAGAATCACAATATGTCTATAGAAGAACACCAATAAGTCCATTCTAGTCCATAGCTCTTCCCCCAATCACGAGGATTCTGGGATGGTGGCACCCACTAAACCTCCAATTGAGAGGGTGTTTAAATCCCACTGGGAAGAAGAAAGGGACCATCTTGCCTGCAGCTGCAGACTCTCTCCATTCCTTGGGATGGCCGTTGTCCTTCATTATCTCCCCACCAGTTGTCCTGGGTGAGTCCAATAAGCTGTAGAGTAGGTGTTGCAGCACAATTGATTTTCCGGGCCTAGCTGGCACATGAACAGCCCAAAGACTTGAGTCTCTGGATGTACACCTACAAACTCCAGCACCAAGTATAGGTTTAAATAAAAGGAACAGATGAACCATGTGCAGGGAAGACATAGCTGAGTCCACCTCTGTCACACTCAACACAAACTCCAAAGTAAGGCCGACTAGAAAGGCCCCAAACTCTGGAGATATCTACCATGATCATAGGCCCTGGGTATCTCCAGAGCCCTCAGGAGCCCCACTATATGGGGTGATATCCACTTTGGAAGTCTATGAGATCATGCTGAAATGTGTGTAAGCGTTACCTCTGGGATAACCTCCCAACTCACTTTGAAGTCACTTAGCCATATAAACTCATTTGTCTTTACCTTTTCCCCTTATATTCGAGGTCTTTTCCCAGTTGCATTGCTAGTTGGCGCTTGTTAGCAATCTTTCAGTGCCAGGGATGCTCATCCCCAAGAGTCATATCCCAAGCTGGGGGAAGGTAATGCATTCATGTGCTGGGTTTGGCTTAGAGAGAGGCCATATTTGAACAACAAAGAGGCTCTCAGGAGGCAACCCTTAGGCATCCCATAACAATAGGCTAAGTTTTATTTTCAAGAGCAAAGATTCATAAGCCTCGTCATCAGAATCAAGAACACACCAGTGGAAAAACCTCCTTAGCCAGTCACTGCCCCTGCACTTGGGAGACAGTTGCTGCCCCCTTAGATAATATGGCAGAACTCTCCAGGATGGGAATTCAGTAGTCTCTCATTTATTGTGTGTCTTTACCCACTGTGACAATGCCCCGTGAACATTTGAACATTTTTATATATCTTATATTTATGCTCATGTGATCTTGATCCCATGCATTCACCATCCCTGACACCCCACACCAATGATCTTCCACTGCCCCAGTTGTAACACTTCTGGATCCAAAGATCCATTACAATAGCCAAATACAATAAATAGGAATATGAAAGAACAATGATAACTTTAAATATGAGAGATAAATGAATAAATATTTTTACAAAACTAAAAATAAATTAAAATTAAAAGATTGGGATATTTAAAAAAAGAAAAATATCAAAAAAATTTTATCCTTGACATTTTGCCTTTCATCATAGCAATATCTGGTGTACTGTCTGTACCATGACACCTTCCCCCACTCATTCCTCAGTGACTCACTATTTTTCCATTTTGTTTTCAAAGAAGTTTTAGGTCATGGCAAGGTCACACACAGAATGTATGAGACTATCATATACACAACATCCTCCCCCTTCCCTCCCACCCATATTAATACCTTTTTATATGTAGATGGTAGCTTTGTTAAAACTTATATACAAATAGTGATGGGAGGAAGTTCATCTGAATATACATGAAAGATACATAAAA
>JAQZBX010014599.1:0-38435 GCA_029593785.1 Cabassous unicinctus
GTTTCTTAGTGTGGGTTGTTATCTTTTGTTGATACCTAAGCATCTGCTTTTGTTGATTTTGCTCTGTTAATCAATTTTTCTCTTTTGCCTAGTGGTTTTATTTCACAGCTCTTCTTTGATTTTTAGTTTAATTTTTTTCTAAAATTTTAATATTGTCCTGTTTATGGTGGAAGATGGACTGTGGTTAACAGTACAAACATGAGAGTGTTCTCTCATGAACTATAACAAATGTACAACACTAATATGTAGGTTAGTAATAGGGAATGTCTGGAAAAAATATCCCAAGTGTACACTATGGACCATAGTTAGTAGTAATAGTCTGATCATGTTCTTTCATAATCTGTAACAAATATTCCACAACAATGTAAGGTGTTGGTGGAGCGGTGATGTGTGGGAATTCTGCACATTATATATGATTGTTTTGTAAGCACAAACCTTTAATTAAAAAAATGGAAAAAAATATTGCCCTATTTAAGTAGTCAAACTGTGGCATGGAGCTGCTAATCGGGCCCAACCAGGTCTACCATACCTGGGAAAGAATCGGGTGAGACCAGTCTGTCTTCCTTCACTTTTCTGGCTGGCCAGCAAATGGTGCTCCTCGGCAAACCCTTCCATGGAGATGAATATTTCAATTTCCACTACCTCTTCTGAGCAAGTTGTGGTAACTACATTCACTGAAGAGAAACCACTGTCAGTCCTCGTCATACATATGGGAAATGTTGTCCTAAGATAAGACAATCTGTCCTTTCCACTCTCCGTTGGCCACTCAGCCACAGGTTTTACAAAGACTGTTCACCTTGGGGGTAGGGGTGGGTGGCGTTCCCACACAGGGATATCAACTCACAGTTTTCCCAATTACCTTTCTGTCTCTGCATCCCCAGTTCCTCCTGGACTATGTGTGAGGCACTTTCCTGGCCTGTGGGGTTCCCCAAAGTGGCTCCTCAGACCACTTCTGCACCTTCTCCCTTATTATACAAGAAAGCTGCGCCCTGCCTGAGCTATTCGAATGCCATCTTTTATTGTCTCCTCATTTGTAATTTCAATAAATTGCTTTTCTTCCTACTGGTCAAGCACTAAATCCTAAAATAATAGCTGACTCATCTTTCATTCCTCATATATCTTCCCCCATATTTAATCCATCACCAAATTATCTTAGTTATACCCACAATCCAAATATTTCTCCCTAACTTGACTATCACTAACCTAGTTCAATATTCTCTTGAGTGATCTCCATACTTCCACCTTGACCCCTACATCAAATTTCAATGCAGAAACCATAGTGATGATTTAAAAAAATAACTCAGATCACAATAGTTCAAAACCTTTTAATGTTTTCCTAACTCATTAGCAACAAAAACCCAAATCCTAAACCTGCCTATAAAAATCATATATCCCTCACCCCACAGAATCTTTCTTAACTTATCTCAGGCTGTCCTTTTTTTCACTCATTCTACTGCAGCCACACTAGCACCATTGCTATTTTTCAAACATGCTAAGCTTGCATTGGTTTCAGGGATTTTGAACTTACCCTTCCTTTTCCTGAAATACTCTGCTCTGAGGTAACTACATGGCCTGTTTGTTGACTTTCTTAAGGTCTCTGAGCAAATTGATTATTAGAGTGGTCTTCTATGACCACAAATATATACTTTCAGTACCTACTCTGCCCAAAAGTGTCAGAAACTAGGTCTGCAGTTTGAACTCACTCATTTCATCACTTTCTATCCCTTAATTCTGCTTCTTTTTTCTTTTCTTTCTACTATCACTGGACATACATTGGGTTGTTTCTAATTAACAAGTAACCACCAAATCTTGGTGACTCAAATTTAAAAAATGGTTATACTACAGATCTTGCTTACCTTACAGGTTCCCTTTGGACTAGAGGGCTGGGATCTGCTCATCATAGTCACTTAAGAACCCAAAAAGAACAAATAGTCACAATCAGAATGTTGCCAATTACTGTGTCAATAAATAGAGCTCTGACTAGACTCAAGCTGGCAATGATCTTAAATATCTCTTCATGTGTTTATTGGCCATATTTATTTCTTCTTCTGTGAAAAACTTGTATGTGTCTCTTGTCCTTTTTTCTATTGGGTTTGTCTATTTCCTAACAACTTGTAGAAGTTATTTATATATTCTTGGGAATAACATATTATTACCTATAAATGTTGAAACTATCTTATAGTTTCTCTAGGATTTTCCTTTACTCTAAGATATATTCTGACTATAAAGTAAAGTCTATAGTTTTATTAGAGTCAAAAACATTAGTTTTTTCTTGATAGCTGATACTTTTTGTAAATTGTTTAAGAAATATCCCCTACCTCAACTTCTGAGAGATAATCTATGACTTTTCTAAAAGATTTAAATTTTACGTTTTAAAACTTAGTCCTTAATCTATCTGGAGTTGATATGTATTTATGAGATGACAGAGAGGTCTAATTTTATCTTTTTCCTACATGGATAACCTTTTTTTTTTTTTTGCTTCATTTTGGGAACAGCTCCTCCAATTTCCATTGATCTGACATGCCCATCATATATTGAAATTCCATATATTTATAAATCTGTTGGGGGATTCTCCATTCTGTTCTGTTCATCAATTTGTCCATCCCTATTCCAAGCATTGCTTTTATCATTTCAGAAAAGTTCTGATATCTAGAAAGATAGTTGTTCTTTAGAAGTTTCTTGGTTTTTCTTACTCCAAAGAGGTCTTCAAGAATTTTTGTTAGACTGACTTCAAGGTATATTTTCTATATTTTCCAATAAGATATAAGTAGTGTCTTCTATTTACCCATGTTTTAGTAGCATTTTGGAAATTCAGTTACTTTAAAATTATTCTTACACTCAGGCATACTGTAAATGTTCCTAATATGTAATATATCTATACCATTTTCTATGTAATCATAGTATCTCACAAAACTAGAGATTTCTTTCATTTCTTTTTTTTATTTTTATGCTTGTAATCTCTTTTCCTTGACTTATTCCATTGGTTAGGACCTCCAATACGATAATGAATGAAGTGAATAAAAATCTTTTCATCAGCATCTTCAGGTATGCCAGTGGATTTTTTTTTACCTTTCTTGTTTCCCAGATTCCAGAGCTTTTTAAAGGGCTTCCTCATACTATGGATTTTTCTTGCTCATATATTTCCCTTTCTCTTTAAAATGTACCAGCAGGGTTTTCATCACTCACGTGGTAAGTGCAATCAGATAAACTAGTCCATGCGAAGATGTTAGGGACTATAGTTACTGAGTTACCAAACTGAACAGCAGACAAACGCTGTACTAGGAGTCAGAAAACCTGAGCTTACATTCTAACTCTAGACCAAAGTTAGGATTCACTCTAAGCAAGTCATCATACATCCAAGAGCCTCAAGTTTCTCATTCCTAAAATGGGAATAATTTATTACCTATTTCTGTGAGCATTAAATGATACAATATCCGATGTTAAATTGCTTTGCATTCTGCAATAGACTGCCAGAAGTTTAAACCCTAGCTGCAAATCAGAATCACGTGGGAAGCTTTGTGAAATATGCAGTTTTGGGTTTCACCACAGAAATTCTCTACTGATGGTATGCATCTGTATTTTTAAAACAAATATCCCAGGTTAGTGGTATGTAACCGCCCTGTCAAATTTGCTTTTTTTTTTTTTTTTTTTTTTTAGAGTTTTTAAGAGTATTTTAAAGACTTGAGAAATGAGGGTATTTCTGGCTAATAGCATGGAAGTTAGTTTTATTCTCCTGCTGCTACTTTTATAAGGAATGCTAAAGTTCAGGGCAGCCTATTTCCTATCTCAGCAGAAGTGACCCTCCATGGCCTGCTGTCATCCCTTTGGGTCATCCTGAAGGACCAGAGGCAGCTCTGGAGACAAGACTGAAATCATCAACTTGTCCTGCATGCTAGGCCGTCCAGAGGATTGATGTTGTCTTTTATGGTGTTCCCAGCTTTGAGACAAGCTATAAGACTTTTAATGGACTTAAAAGCTTGGCTCTGATAAAGTATCACTTAACACAAATTAACAGGACAGATAAATGATCTCAGAGAAACAACCTCTTCACTCGTCTTTTGATACACTCAGAAGTTGAGAAACATGAACAAGGAACATCAAGGGAGAGAGGTCAGCTGAGATAATACTCGAATCCCGTTGTCCTTGTTATAACTTGTCTCTCTGACAATGGTTCATTGTCACTCACTTTGCATACACTCATTGTACCCCTAATCTAGTCAAGATATTTTTTTTTAGCCACTGAGGACTGATTTGCCCCCAAGTTGTTTACAAGCTGTTAGGGGAGATAAGCATGTGCCTACATATTTTAACCAACCTTCGGAAGTGCTAGGTATTCACTAAGAGGGATAGATGGAACGTTGTTTTAAGGGAAAGGTCACTCTACTTTGGACAGGTGGAAATCAAGCTTAGCCAGAAAACTAGGAACTTGCACTCTTCATTGAAGGAGCAATGAGATATATAAAATCCCCAAATCCAGTCAAGTAAAAAGCAACACACTTTTTTAATGTTCTCTAAGGCAGCAGAAGAGAAACATTATTGAAACTCTTGGGTAGGAGCTGATGGAGGTGGTGGTAGATGGGGGTGGGGTGTCTGAAGAAAACATAGGCAAGGTTATAAAGGAAAAATGCTATGTAAATTACGTAAATCAACCTCACTCAGGAAATGAGAGTGAGAGCAAAGCAAGAGATTTTTTTTTGTTTTTTGGTGGAGAGGACAAATGGAAGAAAATTAGAGATGGAGAAAGATTGGTTATGTTGGCATCACTGTAATTTTTCATAGGATAGAGTTTATGGTTTGGACAAGACTTTTATTCTACAGTATACCTGAATAAAATTTTTTTGTTTTGCTTTGCTTATCTTCATGATATACAAGTCTTTGTTTAAAAAACAAGAAATAAAATGTTTTTTTTACAAATGTGTTCTTTTGGGGAAAACCTCCTGCTATTTCCTCACTATCATGGAGTTGGAAGACTAAACAGGAAAGATTTCTCTTTCTTTAAAAGTCTTTAAATAGCTTTCCATAATGTCCTAGGTGATCATGTGTCATCTGTGTCAATGAGAAATTGTGGCGTGAGCAATGGTGGCATTGCCATTGAAGTGTGAGGAGTGTTACCCCACACGGGGATGAGGCTGGAGAGAGTGAAGACTGTGGCTGATTATGGCATGGGTATTAGGGAAGCTGATTAGTTTCAGAGTTGCATTGGCACAAAGGGAAATTGAAAAATGAGGCTAAGTAGAGTTAGAAAGGCGACTGGATGGTCTATGAGTTGAAGGCCAAGGGTGTTTGAATGGACATTAGAAATCACTGGCCCAACTCCCAGAGTTTGTAAGGACTCTCTGCACCAGAGGGGGTGAGACTAACAAAGTCAGAGAGCCAGTAAACTGCACATCCAAAACCAGGACCCAGGGCTACTGATTCCCAGTTCAGTGTTCTTTTGACTCTGTGTTCTGTGAGAAGATTAGGGTAGAAGAAAACAGGGCCTTTCCTGGAGATTTACGCTGTACTAGGCAGGTAGTCAGGGCTGGCTCAATGAGCCTGAGGCCTGTGTAGGTGCACAAAGCCCCATGCTCAGGAGGGTCCCAGGCTTGTTTTAATGATCTGCTGTTACTGTCTTGAAATGTTTAATAATTGTGGAAGAAGGAGTCCCACACTTCATTTTGGACTAGGCTACACAAATTATTGGTTCTATATGACACCTACTTGACCTCACTGAACACAGAATGTGAGCCAGTACGAGCCAGCACTATTACTTCATTGGCAGTGTAATATCTACCATGCCCCTGCCACTTAGAAAAGTGGGTAGAGGGCAAGTTTGAGGTTCAATCAACACTTAGAAAAGACTTTTCTAATTTACCAAGGCCTGGAGCAGTAATTAGTGGCTAAACATTGCTTTAAAAAAGCCTTGGGATTAGGGGGCAGGTTGGATAATTCATAGAGCTGAGGGGAGGGCTGAAAGAAGGAATAGGTGAATATGTAGCTTGGTGAACTCTGGGGAGACTGAGGACTGTGGTTAAGAATACAATTGTGGGAATATTCTTTTGTGATCTATGGCAGGGGAGTGTCACTGGGGCAGGGTGTTGGTAATGGGAGGCTGAGTGGGGAGTGATGCATCTGGGGTATGCCTCTGTTGAAATTGAATGTGCTCATGTTGTCATAGGGTGTTTTTTCTCAGTGGTTAGAAGCCCACACAATAACCAATAAAATATTAAACTAACCTCTGAGAAGTACTGCTACTTTCTCAAAAAGAGTGGTGAAAATCTCTGGAGTACGTAGGCAGTGCCGAATAAAATAAAACAGTCTAATATGTCAAGTCTTCAACATTAATGCTTGTATTTATGAACCTTAATCCTGTAAAATTGAAAATTTCCCTAATAACAACTAATGCCTAAGAGTTACCTCATGAAAGCCTCCTTGTTATTCAAATGTGGCCTCACTCTAAATCAAACTCAGCAAATAAACTCACTACCTTCCCTCTGATGTGGGACATGCCTCCCAGGTACTGTGGAATTACTGCCAAGTGCTAACCATCAATATATTTGGAAGAAGACCTCGATCAAAAGGGGGAAACATTAAACAGAAAAGAGTTTTTACAGCTAAGAGATTTCAAAGTGAGTCAGAAGGTCATTTCAGAGGTTACACTTATGCATGTCTTGGGCAGATTTCACTGTCAACAAAGCCTCAAAGAGGGATACTCCCGAGGGTTCTAGAGATGTCCATCTAGAAACTATAGACAGGGCACACAGTCTTATGAAATCAGCACCCTGTCAGTGGGTCTTATCTTGGAATATATGAAAATCTGTTTCCCCAATATAACAGGCTCATTTATAATTTCCTGATTCATGATTCTTCTATCTCTTTTATTTGAACCTATAATTAGCACTGTAGCCATTTGGAAGTTTGATGTGATTATGAATTCCAAAAATAGATATTAGATCATGCTTGTAAACTGCTCTGCTAATCTGGGCATGATTAAATTACGATTAGAGCATTAACTGGACCACGTCAGTAGGGCATTGAGCCCCACCCCTTGGTGGGATGGGAATCAAATATAAAAGGCAAGGCAAAGGACAGAGGGAGCAGTTTTGATGTTGGAGTTCTGGTGAGGAAAGAGAGAGCCCCGGGATAGAGACGAGCCATTCGCCTGAGAGTTCACAGCTGGCCTTGTGGAGAGAAGCAAAGCCTAGAGAGCCTCATAGTCTACAGCTGACCTTGTGGAGGAAACAGAGGAGCTAAGCCTTGAGAGAAACACAGCCCCGGGGAAGAGAGGAACCCAAGAAGCCTGAACCCTGGCAAACGTTGGCAGCTGTCTTGCTCCAACATGTGGCAATGGACTTTGGTGAGGGAAGAAACTTACACTTTATGGCCTGGTGATGGTGGATTTCTACCCCAAATAAATACCCTTTATAAAGACTGACCGATTTCTGATATTTTGCATCAGCACCCCTCTGGCTGACTAATACAAGCACTATACTCATTAAATATATGTCCCAGAGATTTAAAGCTTTGGTCTCTTCATATGTCAGTTGGGCCATAAATCTCAGAATTGCTGTAGCCAACACCTACTCTCCAGTTCATTGGACTTGCTCAGGACAACTAACAAAATGATGCTGATGGACAACTCCCATTCCTAAAAACAAAAACTATCTACAATTGCAAGAAAAACATTTCCTTGCATCTGCCCCGTATGATCTAAGCCCTCTCCCAATCTGAAGCAGAGCAGGCATCATCATCCCCAAAACCTCAAAACTGAAGAATGAACAAACATAAGGAATGAATGTAACCATGGGCCAAATTTGACTTAGTATTATTGTAGTAATGGAAGAATTTGTAACATTGATGTAAAGATAGTGGTTACCAGAGGTTCTGAGGGGAGAACAGGTGAAAGATAGGGCATTTTTAGGACATTAAAATTGTTCTATCTGATATTGCAGTGGTGGATACAGGCCATTATACATTTTGTCAAAACCTATAAAACTGTACAGTACAAAGTGTAACCCAGAATATAAACTATAGACCTTGGCTAGTAGCAATGCTTCAATATTGGTTCATCAATTGTAACAAATGTACCACACTAATTAAAGATGTTATTAATAGGGGAAAACATGGGAGGGGGTGGGTTATATGGGAATCCCCTATATTTAAAGGTAAGTTTTCTTTAATCTAAAACTTCTTTAAAAATAAAGTTTATTTTATATATATGACTTGAGTTGAGACACCAGAAGACCAAAATTACTGAGACATTGCTGAGTGATTTTGGACAAAATCATTTAGCTTCCTGAGGCTTGGTTGTTGTTGTTTTTTCTCCTTTTATACAAGGGAAGATTAAACAAGCAAATAAACAAAATACCTTCACTTGAGAATGAAAAGAAGGCAAGAGTATTGCAAACCATAGCATATTTTATAATGCTGCAATTTAAGGTAGCTCATTACTGATGCCTCTGTGGCATTACCAAGTTTGGCAGGGAATGTAGTCATTAAAGGTACAGGATTTGGTGTCAAAGAAACATGAGTTCAATTCTAGGCCTTGCTAATGGCTGTGAGGTTAGGTTAATCAACTAAGTAGTCTGAACCTAGTTTAGTTGATTCATCTCTAGCATGGGTTCACAACTCACTACCCAGGCAGGTTATATTAGAAATTAAAATGAAATAGTGTATGTAAAGTGCCAGGCACAGTGTTAATTCAGAGTAGATACCTGTGAAATGATAGTTCTACTGTTAATAAATTGATACTTTTGATCTTGGTTCATCTCTTGAGCATTGAATCTAAAACCCCTTAATCCAAGAAGCTTGTTCCTGGACCCTGAAATATTTCCCATATTTTCCAGAAGGATTGGTAACTACTTCATGTAGGAAGTTGGGGAGAGGGGGAAAGGATTTGTTTCCACCAAGTAAGAGCCATCCATTTTTCAGATCCAGGATTTTGCCCGGCAAGACCTGCTCTGCATATTCACAGCATCCAACAGCTTGCTCTGTCATGCTCAAAAGATGAATTATTGCCCAGGCCCTCAATATTCTCCTCACAAGCTGTCCTTTCCTATACCAAAACCTGATTGAGACTGTGGCAGGAGGTATGGGGGGATGTTTAGGGTTGGGGGGGAGAATGGGATGGAAGCAGATGGTGGTTTGGCAGAGTGATTAAAACACTAGATATCTGTTTTAATGAATTGCCCACTAAGCAGATAAAATATTGCTGTAGTCAGTCCCAGTCTACTCAGTCAGTAATTGCAGTCTTATTTACAGAGTGTGTTAGCTGCTGGTAAAGTCATGCATTTTCTACTGTCCCCTTAAATATCATGGGGTGTAGAATTATAAGAGGACAGAGGAAACACTTAGATAAGCAAGAAGACATAGATTGAACAGTTCCCTCCAATACTTGTACCAATCTGGAAGATCTACTGAGCCAGTCAAATTTTCTGTGTCATCTTTGGTGAGTCACTTAACCTCTCTGGGTTTCCTTTCCTGTTTGAAAAATGGAGCCAACAATCTCGTCTCCTAACTACCTCATTGTTAAGTAATGATGAAGACATGAGGTTCAGATCATAATACACTTTGGAAGAAAGGTACTATGATAACCATTAAACCTTATTGTAAAATGACCAGCATGAAACGAAAACAATCCCACATGCAACTGTTGACCTTCAGGCTTAGAATGATTTTTATGCATTTGGGAGCTAATATTTGCACCTGCATGTTAGGAACTATTATATGTAATAATGATTTAATGTCCTCCACTTAGCAGGAGGACAAGAAGAAACCCGCTGATATGTCCCTGCCTGCAAAAGCTAATTTTGTGTTGAATATTAATTAACTGTATTGATGCAGAACAAACCAATAGGAATTAAGGATTCCAGGTTAATGCTAGTGTTCCCGATTTGGTGGCTGAGGTAATTCTCCCTGGTTTTGTGTGTTTCTAACTTTTCTTTCTTTTATAGGGACACTAACCTTAGAATGATCAATTTACCAATAAACACAAGCTCTAATAATCAATATTCCCAACATTTCCTCTATGAATCTCAGTTTCTTCATCTATAAAATGGGAATTACTGTGCATATCACAGTCAAGTGATATGGGTCTGAAGGTACTTGTAAATTAGAAAGCACCATAACAATGCTAATTATCTTGTCATTTTATAATTATTATCATGTTTTCTGCTTGTGAATTTAATGAGATTGAGGGAAAGCAAAGGATTAAGCAAATATGTTGATATTTAAACAGTACTTTAATATTTAGTTAATGTGTAAATATTTGAAGGTAGATTTTAGAAAATGACTTCATAACAAGGTAAAAAAACACAAATATGATGTGAAGACTCAATCTGCTAAATGGTAGTATTGTGGTACCTTGGTGAGTCTTGATCTGTCATGAGGAATACTGCAATTAATGCCTGAACAATCATAGTTAAGTTATGAAAGTTTACAATAACTTACTTTTTATGATCAATTACTTTGGAATTTATACCTTATTTTGTCACTCACTTGAATTGTTTTCTTGAGTGGGTGAGAAAGAAGTAGATTTATAGAAATTAGGTTGCAATTTCACCAGCCTTGATTAGGACCCGAGGAATGTGTCGTGTGTTGCCATTGGGAAGTCAAGATCTAGTCAGTTAAGTGAATTACATGACTTTGAAGAATATTACTTTCAATTATAACACTATAAAAATCCTAATGGGTCTATTAGGCTGATAGGCAGGTTTTGTGTGGGAATAGTTTTGATGTCATCTTCTGCATAAAAAACAGTTTGAGAACAAAGGTAACTTCCAGTTCACATAAAGTCCCCTAAGTCAGCATCAATTGATATTTAGGATACTTTCTTGGCAGCTCAATATTTAGACACATCAGTTTCACAAAGTTTGGTTTAAAAAAAACACCAAACTTAAATCAAAATACTGGAGACCATACCTTAGTTCCAATGCTTATTAGCTGTGTGACCTGCCGTTATTCAAGATCTCTGAGCCTTAGTACTTTCAGATTAAGAAGTAGAGTACATAAACCAATGACCAAAGTTTGGGTTCAGATTACATATTAGAATATGGTACATTTCTAAATGAAATGGAATACTATCATCAACACCAATAGCATTATTACATTTTTCAGTGATATTTTTCCTATGCATTAGAGTTAACTGAGGGAAAAATTGTGTGTGAGGGTCATTATCAGGAAATTGGCTTTGATAGTTACTGCATAGGGTAGCAATTTAGAGTTAGGATATGCTGTCCAGTGCTTGTTCTTGAGAGGTGGAATTCAAAGTGTGTGTGCAGAAATTCCTTATTTTAGGTGACCCTTATCTTTCCTCAAAGCACAAATGCTTTCATAGGTTCTGTTAAGCAGTAAGTCTTTAACAGGACAGGACTCAGTCACTCCTGAGTGGGATGGAAGTGGGGTCAGTAAGAGAAGTTCAAGAAACCCTGACTTACTGCTGTTATTGTTCATGTATTGTTTCATCCCAAGCCCCAAGTAGAGAGGAAATGGTTTAATTAGCATCAGTTCAGTTGTATAAAACCTTCTGTCTTGGTCCTATGGCCTGTATATCATATTTGATTCATGATGAATTTTTATCAAAATAGACTAATTTTCTGAACCTTTGATTCTATTTTTAAGGAAATAAAAATTTTGTGTAAACAAATGCCCTTATTATTCTGTGATCTTCCCAACATCCAAGATTAGATTATTACATACAGAACTTTTAAAATATTTTCAATATCTGCTTAGACTTCACTGACCAACTTTGTCCAAATGGAAAACTCCTACTCTACATCCAAAATTCCCTTTATAAATCTCTTCCTTTAAGAAGTTTTCTCAAATATTTACCCAACCAGATAATCACTCCTTCTTCTGTCATACTTCTAATATGTACTTATTATAGCACAGTATAATTGCCTATTAAGACAGCCTATATTATAATTGCTATTAGACTATAAGCTCCTTGAGGCATGAGTCATATTTTTTTTCTCTCAATACTAAATTTTTTTCATTAGTAAAAACGTGGTGGTGTGGGCTGATAGTGGAATCCCCACAGTATTAATTCCAGACACCTAAGAACTGGGGAGAAAGAACTGAGAGAGAAGGAGAACCTGACAGAAAAAACTGATCTAGAAATCAACCAAGGGAATTGAAGATGGAATGGTAGATCTTAAGCCACTAATTGAGAATCCTTATGATATTCTCCATTTGTTTAGCTTCTTGGAAAAAAAATGTCTTCTTGGTTTTGTATCTTTTTGCAAATTAATAGTTTTACCATTTCATTCAAAGGTATTTTTTATTTTGTAGAAACACTTTAGCAAGCATGTATGTTTGTGTGTGCTATACCATGTAGTATGTGAAGAAATAGGACAATAGAAATCCTTGTCAAATCTTTCAGAAAAGACCAGAAAGAAAAGAAAGGAGTATTTCTTTGCCTTATGAATTAAGAATTTAGGAGCACTAATTTTCTCGTATATATAGAACTGGAAACAATCTCTGGAGGTTCTGTTAGATCATTTACCCAGGCAGGACTAAACCCACAGCTAAACTAAGTGTGAGGAATGTAGATTAAATATGGGAATAAAGTAATTTGTTGCTTTTTAAAAGTTGTAAGTCTGGTGACATATCTGTAGTAGTACTCTATTTTCTAGCTGAAACATCCAATTAAATTCTTTCTGTTTGCTTTTGTTATTTAGTTATCAATTTTTTTCTAATTAAAGAAGTTGTAGAGTTACAGAAAAATCATTCAGAAAACACATAGTTCCCATATACCCCTCCACCAACAGTTTTACCTATTAACACTTTGCATTAGAGTGGTAACTTTGTTATAATTGATAAAACAATATTATTATAATTATACTATTAACTATAGTCATAGTTCACATTAAGGTTTACTGTATCATACCAACCTTTGGTTTAAAAACTTTTATTCTAAAAACATATAAACAACCTAAAATTTATCTTTATAACCACATTCAAATACATAATTCAGTGAAGTTAATTATTTAATATCATCACCACCGTCCATTGCCAAAACCTTTCCATTACTCCAAATAGAAATTCTGTACATTTTATGCCTTAGCTTCCCATTCCCTATCCTGACCCCATCCTCTGGTAACCTATATGTTAGATTCTGACCCTATGAGTTTGCTTATTCTAATTGTGTCTTATCAGTGTCATACAATATTTGTCCATTTATGTCTGACTTATTTCACTAAACATGATGTCTTCAAGGTTCACCTGTGTTATTACATGTATGAGAATTTCATTGCTTTTCATGGATGAATAATATTCCATTGTATGTATATACCACATTTCATTTATTCATCTGTTGATGGATAATTGGTTTGCTTCCATCTTTTGGCAATTGTAAATAACACCACTGTGAACAACAGTGTGCAAATATCTGTTCAATCCCAGCTTTCAATTTTTTGGATATATACCTAGAAGTGGGATATAGAAGTGGATATATACCTAAAACTGGATCATATGGTAATTCTATATTTAACTTTCTGAGAAACTGCCAACCTGTTTTCCACTAGCTGTACCATTTTATATTCCCATCAAAAATGAACAAGTTTTCCTATTTCTCCACATCCTCTCCAACACTTGTTAATTCCATTGTGTAACTGTAGACTTTCTAGTGGGTATGAAAAGTTATTGCATTGTGGTTTTGATTTAAATTTCCTTAATGTCTAACGATGTTGAATTTATTTCGTATGTTTTTAGGCCGTTTGTATATCTTCTTTGAAGAAATGTCTTTTCAAGACTTTTGCCTATTTTTTAATTTGGTTGTCTTTTTGTGGTTGACATAGAATTTTAAAATATATTCTGGATATTAAACTCTTATCAGATATGTGTTTTCCAAATATGTTCTCCCAATCTGTATTTGTCTTTTTACTTTCATGATGAAGTCTTTTTGAGGCACAAAAGTTATTAATTCTGATGAAGTCCCATTTATCTATTTTTTTTCTTTGGTTGCTCATACTTTTCATATAAGGTCTAAGAAACCATCGCCTAATACAAGGTCCTAAAGATGCTTCCTTATGATTTTTTTATAGGATTTTTATATTTCTGGTTTTTATATTTAGGTGTTTGATACATTTTGAGTTAATTTTTGTATATGGTGTGAGGTAAGGGTCCATCTTCATACTTTTGCATATGGTTATCCAGTTTTCCCAACACCATTTGTTGAAGAGATTAATTTTACTGATTGAATGGACTTAGTACCCTTGTCAAAAATCAGTTGGCCAGAGGTATAAGGGTTTATTTTTGAACACTCGATTTGCTGCCATTGGTTTCGAAGTCTGTCCTTGTGCCAGTACCATGTTGTTTTGATCACTGTAGCTTTGTAATAAGTTTTAAAATTGGGAAATGTGAGTCTCCAACCTTGTTCTTTTTAATGATTTTGTGGCTATCTGGGGTCCCTTACTCTTCCATATAAATTTGATGACTGACTTTTTCATTTCTGTCCAGAAGGCAGCTGGACTTTTGATTGTGATTATGTTGAATCTGTAGATGGCGTTGTGTAGAATTGACATCTTAACAATATTTAGTCTTCCAGTTTATGAACACAGAATATCCTTCCATTTATTTAAGTCTTCTTTGATTTCTTTTAGCAATTTTTTGCAGTTTTCTCTGTATAAATCCTTTCCATCCTTGGTTAGATTTATTCCTAGGTATCTGATTCTATTAGTTGCTATTGCAAATGGAATTTTTTCTTGATTTCCACTTAAGATTGTTCATTACTGGTTTATAGAAACACTACTGATTTTTGCATGTTGACCTTGTATCTTTGCTTAATTCATTTATTAGCCTTTGTAGCTTAGTTTTGGATTTTTCAGGATTTTCTATATATAAGATCATGCCATATGGAAAAAGCAAAATTTTATTTCCTCATTTCCAATTTGGATGCTTTTTTTTTCTTGCCTAAATGCTCTGGTTAGATCTTCCAGTACATTATTGAATAACAGTGGTGACAGTGGGCATCCTTGTCTTCTTCCTGACTTTATAGGGAAAGCTTTCAGTCTTTCACCATTGAGTATGATGTTAGCAGTGGGTTTTTTCATATATGCCCTTTTCCATGTTGAGGAAGTTTCCTCCTATTACTAGTTTTCTAAGTGTTTTTATGAAGAAGGAGTGCTGGATCTTATCAAAATGCCTTTTCTGCATCTATTGAGATGAACATGTGTTTTTCCCTTTCATTCTATTAATGTAGTGTATTACATTTTCTTATATTGAACCATACTTGTATTAACAGGATAAATCCCACTTAATCATGGTTCATAATTCTTTTATTGTCTTTTGGATTCAGTTTGCTTGTATTTTGTTGAGGATTTTTTCATCTATATTCATAATGAACATTGGTCTGTCATTTTATTTTCTTGTGGTATCTTTATCTAGTTTTGATAAATTGAGTTAGAGAGTGTTCCCTCCTCTTCAATTTTTGGAAAAGTATTAGGAAGCTGGTGTTAATACTTCTTGGAATATTTGGTAAAATTCAACCAGGAAGTAATTTGGCCCTAGACTTTTCTTTGTTGGGAGAATTTTGATGAGTAATTCAATCTCTACTTTTTATTGGGCTGTTGAGAGCTTCCATTTCTTCTTGGGACAGTGTAGACAGTTTGTGTTTCTAGGAATGTGTCCATTTCATTTAGGTTATCTAATTTGTTGGCATACTATTGTTCATAGTATCCTCGTAATTCTTTTTATTTCTGTGGAATCAATAGAAATACCCCCCTTTCATATCAGATTTTAGTTATTTATATCCTCTCTCCTTTTTGTTTGCCATTCTAGCTAAAGCTTTGTCAATTTTATTGATCTTTTAAAACAAACAACTTTTGGTTTCATTGATTCTCTCTATTGCTTTTTTGGTCTCTATTTCATTCATCTCTGCCAAGCTTTGTTATTTCATTCCAGCTATTCACTTAGGGTTTAATTTGCTCTTCTTTTGCTAGATCTTCCAGTTGTGAGGTTGGGTCTCTGATTGAGGTCTTTCCTATTTTTTAATGAAAGCATTTAGAGCTGTAAAATTTTTCTTTCAGCATTGCCTTTGGTGCATCACAAACGTTTTGGTATGTTGTGTTTTCATTTTCATTTGCCTCAAGATATTTCCTAACTTCCCTTGTGATTTCTTCTTAAGAGCACATTGCTTAACTTCTGCATATTTGTGAATTCTCCAGTTCTCCCTCTGTTACTGATATCTAGCTTCATTCCATTTTCATCACAGAAGACACACTGCATGATTTCAGTATTTTTGCATTTACTGAGACTTGTTTTGTGACCTAATATAGGTCTGTCATGGAGAATTATCCATATGTCCTAGAGAAGAATGTATATTCTGTTGCTGCTGCTGGGTGAAATATTCTATATATGTCTGTTAGATTTAGTTGGTTTAAAGTTACATTCAAACCTACTTCTTTATTGCTCTTTTGTATAGATGTTCTATCCATTATTGAAAGTGGTGTGTTAAAGTATCCTACTATTAATGTAGAACCATCCATTTCTCTCTTCAAAACTGTCAATGTATCCTTTATATATTTTGGGGTTCTGCCATTAGGTGTATATATATTTATGGTTGTTATGTCTTTTTGTTGAATTGACTTCTTTATCAGTATATAGTGACCGTTTGTCCCTTGTAGCAGATTTTGACTTAAAGTTTTTTTTATCTGACATTTGTTTAGCTACACCAGCTCTCCTTAGTTTATTATTTGCATGGTGTGATGATGTGAAGCTCTATGTACCCAAGAAAAAAAACATATTCTTAAATTTAATCCATTCCTGTGAGTGTAAACACATTTTAAGTAGTATCTTTTGATGAGGCTACTTCAGTTAAGGCATGGCCCACATCATTCAGGATTGGACTTGATGCTATTACTGGAGTCCTTTATAAATGGAATGCATATACAGAGAAAGAAAAATCCATGGAAGCAAGAAGCTGCAATCAAATGAAACTCAGAAGAAAAGGGAGAGGCCAGTAGACATTTCCATGTGCCTTTCCATGTGACAGAGGATCCAAGGATTATGAGCAGCTGGTCTTCAGGAAGAAAGCATTGTCTTTATGATACCTTGATTTGGACTTTTTCTTAGCTTCAAACTGTAAGCTAATAAATTCCCATAGTTTTAGCAAACCCATTTCATGGTATCTGCTTTAAGCAGCCTAGAAAACTAAAATACATGGTATATATTTTTCTCCATCCTTTCCCCTTCAATCTACTTGTGTCTTTGAATTTAGGGTGAATCTCTTAGAAACAGAATATTGTTGGGTCCTGCTTTCTTATCCATTCTGCTGATCTCTTCCTTTTGACTGTAGGGTTTAATCCATTTATATTTAAAATAACTATTGTAGGACTTTCTTCTGCCATTTTTCTATTTAGTCTTTGTTAGTCTTATACATTTCCTGACTCTCAATTCTTCCCTTAATGCCTACTTTCATATTTATTTGATTTTTTTTGTATTGTATTATTTTGAATCCATTTTCATTTCTTTCTGTGTATACTTTTCATATATTTTCTTTGCAGTTACCATGGGATTTTAATTTCATATATGAAATCTATTTAAAAAAACATTTGATTTGATGCCAACTTAATCTTAATGGTATATACATACACTATTCCTATCCCCTTCTGTCACTCCACCTTTTTTTGGGCCTTTTACAAATTATACCTTTATACATTGTATATCCAAAACCATAAATTTATCATTACTTTTGTGCTTTTGCATTTTAGAACCTGTAAGAAGTTAAAAGTGGAGTTACATGCCAAAAAATATAGAGCCATAATACTGGAATTTATAATTACCCATATGGCTACCTTTTCTGGAGGTCTTTATTTCTTTGCACTGCTTCAGTGTACTCTCTAGTGTCCTTTCCTTTCAGTCTGAAGAACACCCTTTAGCATTTGCTTGTATGTCATGTCTAGTAGTGTTGAACTCTCTCAGCTTTTATCTGAGAATGTCTTAATTCTCCTTCATTTTTGAAAAATAGTCTTCCTGTATATAAAGTTCTTTGTTGGAAATTTTTTTATTTCAGCACTTAAAATATTTCATCCCACTGCCTTCTTGATTCCATGGTTTCAGATGAGAAATTGGCACTTAATCTTATTGGGACTCTTGTACATAACATGTTGCTTTTCTCTTAAAGCTTTTGAAACTCTTCTCTTGCCCTGGACATTTGACTATGAGTATGTTACTGAGCATGTTTGTCTTCAAGTTTATCCTGTTTGGTGTTCCTTGGCTTCTTGCACATGAATATTCATGTCTTTCATTAAATTTGGGATGGTTTCTGCCAGTATTTCTTTGAATATTCATTCTGACACTTTCTCTATTTCTTCTCCTTCTGGGACTCCCATAATGCAAATATTGGTATGCTTGATGGAACCTAACAGTTTTGTTAGGTTCTCCTCACATTTTTCATTATTTTTCTTTCTGTTCCTCAAGGTTCTGTTCACTTTTTTCATTATTTTTTCTTTCTGTTCCTCAGCTTGAATCAATTCATTTGTCTTGTCTTTGAGTTCACTGATGCTCTCTTCTTCAAGCTTAAGTATGCTTTTGAAACCTCTAGGGAATTTTTCATTTCAATTATTGTGGTCTTCATCTCCAGTATCTGTTTGGTTCATTTTTTTTTTATCCATCCCTCCCCAAGATGGCTCTTTCTCGTCTGTCTGCTTGTTGTCTGCTCACTGTGTCTGCTTGTTTTCTCTGCTTGCTGAATCCACTCATTGTCTACTTGCCTTCTTCAGGAGGCACTGGAAACCTAACCCAGAACCTCCCACATGGAAGGTGGGTGCCCAACTGCTTGGGCCACATCTGCTCCCCTGTTTGGTTCCTTTTTAAACTTTCTATCTCTTTATTGAGATTCTTATATTGTTCATTTATCATTTTCCTGATATCCATTATTTATTTCTCTGTGTTTTCCTTTACCTCTTTGATCATATTGAGGATCATTTTTTTTTAAGTCTTTGCCCAGCATATCCAAAGCCTTATCTTCTTTGTTGATAGTTTCTGGATTTTTATCTTGTTCCTTTGGATGGGCCATCATTTCCTGTTTCTTTGTCTTGTAATCTTTTTGCACACTATACATATTCGTATATTACAGTGTTAACTTTGGGATTTAGTCCCTGAGCTATCTGTCCCTTAAGGTTGTATCCAGCTATTAATGTGGCAGAGATTTGCCAGGAGCTAACAATAACAAATAAACCAATGCAAAAAAAAAAAAAAGACAATAAAAAATAACAACCCACCTTTCACAGTCTTTGCAAATTTTTCTCTGCATTGGCTGATGCTGTTCTTCAGAGCTTAGCCCTCCTATCAAGAAGATCAGCCTGAGGTAAAAATGAATTGCAGGGTTCTCTCTGTCTTTTCTGAGCCTGTGCCTTGCCCTGGCTTGTACTTGCTCATGATCTTACTACCCCCTTTATAGGAATTTGAATGTCCCTCTACGCCTTATTAAATAGACTTTCTCCTCATCCCGGATGCTCTATTGTGTAACTTAAAGCAGGTAATCCTTTGTTCCAACCCTCTTCCACTTAATTGTTTCTTAGATGGCTTCAGCTGTCTATAAGTGTTTCTGCCTGAAGGGAAAGTTCTGGGAGTGTGAGCACGAGACAAAGTTCCTGATTCTGCCTTTCAGACCGCCACCTGAAAGACTGGCATTGACATAAGGCACTCTCGTATGCACAGAGGGGTTACTCTGCTTCCTTGGGAACAGGGCCAGGGACCCACCATGGGAGTGAGGGCTCCTCACTGTGCTGGGGAGGGGTTAAAGGAGGAGCCAGCAAGGGCACAGGGACTTCTACCATTTTTAAAGCTGTATTTTCTTGATTCAGCACTTGGCCAATTATTTGCAATGCTTTAGCTGTTTTTTGTTTGTTTTGTTTGTTTGTTTGTTTTGGAGGTTGAGGAAGATAGCTCTGCTAGTTTTTCTAGTTGTTCAGAGATTCTGTGGGGGAACAGCACCCTGGAGTCTCTTACACAGTCATTTGTTTGGAAGTCCATGAGCTATAATTTAATTGTCTCTTTTTCTTCAATGCGTACTATATCACATGTAACATAAATGACATCCAAAATTTATTTGTTGAATGTTAAATGTATGGGATTGAATTTGGAGTTTTATTGAACCTTTCAAATATCTCACCTATGAGCATTTGCTAGATGTCCATCAAAGATTAGTGACATTTGGGGGCAGAGAAAATAACAGACCCAAATGAGGGGATTCAAACTTTTAATATTGGCTGCAATTTCTCCTGACATCCTTAAACTGAAAATAAAATTAGGTTGCTATAGCCAAAGAGTTAAAACTTAATTAAAATTATCCCTCAGTTTTCTAGGAGGAAAACATAATCTTGCAGGCCATGTGTTCAAACCAATGTTCACTAAATACATGTCAGAGAAAGCAATGAGATAACAATAATAGGTATGTAAAAATTTCCCAACATTTTCACCATTAAGCCTCATATAGTGGAGAAAATATTTTTTAAAAGGATCCCCAGGTCAAATTGATTTGTGAACCATGAAATATAATGGATCAACCTTTTCAAGAATCCCAATGCACATTAAAGACTTAGCAAAGTCCTCCATTTCCTAAACATTTTTTTACTGCTAAATCCATTTTTTCAAGTACTAGACCAAGGAGTTTTACAAACTGAATTTAATGAAGAGAAAAATCAAGGCCAAAATGAGTAAGTAATGTGTCCATTGAAATTCATGCTGTTGAGGTACAGAAATAACAAGATATATATGTATATATACATATGTATATATAAACTGATTATAATTTTAATTGATTGAGTGTGTGTGCATGTACATTAGTCCATTTGTTATGAAATATGCATCTGACTCCTAGATTAAATAAACTTGGAATATTTATGATTTCTCTGATTAAGCAATAAGGCTGATAAATAGAAACATTTCTATAAATCTAGGGTGATGCTCTTCTCATTTGTGTTCTGGAAAGTTGTAAAAATAAGTTTTGAAAATGCAGCATACAGTTACCACCTCTTGCAGATGCACAGTGCAGTAACCTCTACAGTGCCAGCAACAGGAGATTAGAGACCATCTTCATTCTATCATTAGGTTCTATTGCAGTGTTTGGTATGTAGCAGCAATTCCATAAATATTTGTGGAAAGAATGAAAACATACATTAGAGCTCCATTGCATTCTGTGATCATAAACTTTCCCACTTATTCACCAGACCAAAACTTAATTATCCTCCAAGGCCCAGATCCAAAATCACATTTCTTATTTTAGCACAGTGGGAAGAACCAATAAATATCTTCCACACAATGAAAAGAATAATAAAAAAGATTATGGATACCATTTATTGAGTCATCATTATGAGCCAAGCTTTCAAATTGAATCACTAAAATTCTTACAACAATCCTTTACAGAAGATCTTGTTGCCCCATTGTTTCCAATTTGGGGAAACAGGGGCCCACAAAGGTAAATAATATGCCATGTTTACATAGCCAATAATTGATAGATCCAGATTTGGAAATGGGTTTCTCTGTTTCCAGGCTATACCATGATTCTTCTCATACTTTATACAAAAAGGCTCTGTAATTCTCTAATTTAAATAGGCATCATTTGCATTATTGAACAGCTATGTGGCTCTCCAAATTAACTTGTCTCCCTTATTGCATGGAAAATATTATCTAATCCATATTAATTGTAAATACATAATCCTGTCTTCTAAATACTGGGTAATTGACAAATAGTGCTGAGCTCATTTTTAGTAAGTGATAAAGGTTAAAACCTCTGGCCGGCAATGACATCTCAGCAAAAGCCCAATATTAATATTGTGGTATTTTAAATCTTGACGGGACCTTAGAAATACTTGGTCCAGTATTTATTCATGAGAGTGCTGTTTGCTTTTGGGGCAAGGATGATTGTTTTTGTACAGGATTATCTAGAAAATGGTTGAATATTTAGCATCCCTGCCTGTCCCCCTGCTCAAGGCCAGCAGCTCCGCTATCGTTGTGGTATCCAGGAATGCCTTCCAAACATTAAAAACCTCTGCCATGCATTTGAAATGCCTCCTTTGGGAAGCTACCACCAGGTAAAGACAACTGCCTGTCTAAATTCATCTTTAGTGTGGCATGTGAATAAGGAAGAGAGCCAGGATTGTTTTAAATAGTAATAACAACATCTACCATTTACTGAGAGCTTTTGTGCCAGGCCCTGCACTAAGAGATTTATAGATATCATCTACTTTGTTTCTCAAAAAAACACAATTAGTCCAGATTACATTGGCATGGTATCTAGAGCATGGGCTCTGGAGTTAGATGGCCCAGACTTGAATATTGTCTCTACCGCTTGTTGGCTGTATACATTTGAGTCTGTAGATCTCTGTATCTCACTTTCTCCGGAAAATGAGGATAATAGTGCCAACCACCTAGGAGTGTTGAGAGGACTAAACTAGTCCATCATAAAAAGTGCTTAGACTAAATCTAGCACAGAGTTAGCAAATTCTAGCTATGTTTATTATCATTTCCATTCTATAAATGGGGAAACTGAGCCTGGAGAAGTTAAGTAACTTTTTCAATGTCAGTTAGCTAATGAATATAGTGAATGATGAGCCTGAATTGAAATTCTTGTCTGCATCCTCACTTTCAACTTGGTTTTCTTTCCATGATTCACCATTTCTTCTTCAATGAGACAGAGTATAGGGGAGTTAAAGGAAATAAATCTGGCCTCTCCTAAGCCTTTTACTGTTTGTAAGCCCTCTGGGACACTGGGGATGGAGAAGATGGAGAAGAAAGATCTCCATCCATCTTGAGTTTTACATTCTGGTTGGAGAAACAATGAGAAAATATTTGCTTCTAAAAGTATGGAATGCTCACCTGATCGGATGGGTGGTATTTGAGGCAGCTGTGTTGAGATGAAGGATATAAATAATAGCTAGAGAAGTCAAAGTAGGCTTATAAAATGAGATGGAACCTTACCCGTGCCTAGAAATACGGACAAGAGCTATATTAATGAAAGGAAAAAGGAAGAGAGTATTGGATAACTGACAAGAGCCAAGGCATTAAAATTAGTTTATTTTAAGACAGGTGTGTGCATGTGTGTGTGAGTGTGGTGCAATAGTGGTGGAAGACAGGTAATATCCACAGAAAATAGCAAAATATAATTGGAGATTGGAGTACTGGCAAATATTAGAACATATAAGGGATTTGGGGCTGACTGTAGGGAGTTTCATTTGTTTCCTTAGAGAAAACAGCTTATTCATTCTTGGTCTTTTAACCATAAGCCCAGGAATAGTAAGTGAAGAGTAAAACTAATCCCAATATACTGAAGAGGGTCTAATTTTTTTAGGCATTATAGCTGGTAATTTGGGGGTTGTTCAAGAGTCAATTCCTTTGCATAAGAAAAAAGAAAATAAAAGATCAATGAGAAAAGAAAAGGACTATATATTGATTAGCCCAGAAAAAGCAAGGCTTGGGATAAAGGAGGTCAGGAGTGGGAAGTGAAGGGGGAGGTTGATGAAACATAATGTTTCTTTGCGCAGAACACAGTAGCAGTAATGCCGTGATGTGGACTATAGAGGATCTAGATGTAGTCTCTATTAAGAAGTTGATAGTCTTGTAGAGTCTATATAAGGGATATAAATAAGTCACTTTAATAAGAGGTAAGAAGTAATAAGTGCTCTGTAACTTAATGGAGAGAGAAACTGCACCCAGCTCGAGAGATTGAGGGGGGTCATTTCCCTATCAAGGGAGCAGCATTGTATTAAGAGACTTGAGCTGTGCAGTCCTATCCTGGCTCTGTTCTTCAGCAGCTCAGTGATACTGGCCACTGTTTCCCTTCTCTGTAGGCCAGCATTTTTGCTTGTTTGTTTGTTTTTAACTCTGGTTGCATGTTAGAATCACTTTGGGAGATTTAAAAACAAGAATCTATACTGACCCTTATCCCAGACCATTTAAATGAAAATTACTATAAACTAAACTTGGGCCTGGGCCCAGGTACTTCAAAAAGCTCGCCACTGGGGTATGGATGTAGCAATGTAGCTCAGTGGTTTGAGTGCCTGCTTCCCATGTATGAGGTCTGGGTTCAATCCCCACTACTGCCTCAAAAAACAAACAAAACAAAACAAAACAAAAATCCTCCCCAGGTGGTTCTAATATGCAGCATGTTTGAGAATCCCTTGGCTATAGTTTGCTTATAAGGATACTAAGGGAATTAGCTTAAGTGATGCTTAAAGTCACTTCCAATTCCTAAATTTTATCATTCTGTCAATTTCATCTTCTCTTTTGCAGATTACCTTCTCCTTTTACAAATGAAAAAAGAGATTTAGATAGTAAATGTGACTTCCCCGAGGGCAGGCAAGTCATGCAACCAGAAAGTGGAAGAGTCAGAGTGGGGACCCTGAGCTTCTGCCTTTCCCAGTTTATCAGTTAGGCAGTCATCCCCCTGGACTGATTCTGGACTGTTAACAAAGGGAAGAGTCGGGTTAGAGGAAAAGAGCATTTGTGAAAGTAAAATACAACTTGTCACCTCTCCAGAGTTGAGTTTTGCATTAGTGATAGCAGCATTAGGGTTAGCAGAGCAGTTATCCAAGGAGCAGTGTGATCCTCCCCTTTACCTTCTCTCCAACGTTTGCCCCCATTTGAGGAGGCAACCAGGCAGAAGTGCAAGCAGCACCTGTGAATGGAGACATGCCTTGCTGCTCCCTTGACTGAACAGTGGAGGGAGACAAACCTCTGAGTTTGCCCTAATGGACTTTCTGACCACCCAGTTCTGGTTTTGATTTTCTCTGAAATATTGTTTTCATGAAAAATATCTATAAATGACCCTCACCTCTGAGTTACAAAGAAGATTAGATAAAAAGTGCTGCAGGGGGACTTGGGTGAGTAATCTCAGAGTAACAAACTCAGGAGGGGAGGAGGAAAAAGGAGACTTGGGACCCAGCCGGAAATGGGCACAAGGGCTGTGTCTGTGTTCATCGATCAACAGAAAGTGAATGCGTGAAGGTACATGTGTGCCTGTGCAGAAAAGGGCACAGAGGAGGTGAATGAAGGAAATGAGCTTGGCATTGTAAAATATGACCTAATATTTTTAGACTAAGAGTAAAGGGTATGGCCAAAGTTATTCTGGTTCTTCTTTCTCTTCTAGCTTTTCTCATGGGGAATCTTTACAAAATATATACTTACCACAGGGCTGTGAGCTCCCATGGGGCAGGGCTTTGTGTGATTGGTCCACTCCTCTGTGACAAGGACCTAGCACCGGGTCTAACCCACAATAGATACCTACCACTTATTTGATTCTGTTGAATGCATGCATGAACTCTTACCTATCAGCCCAGGTGAGCCTCTCCTGATAATTTTCTCTTAAAAGCACTGCTGATTTGAGTGTTTTGTGGATCCCAGAAAATTATGTTCTTAAACTAATCCATTCCTGTGGGTGTGAGATGCTTTGACTGGATTAGACTCAGTCCAGTGCCTTTGATTGGATTACTTCTGTAAGCCATGACCCAGGGTGGGTCTTGGTCTTCTTGCTGGAGTCCTTTATAAGTGGAGCACTGAAAGCAGATACACAGAGAAAAAGAAGCATCAGAGAGAGAGAAAATCCCCAAGAGGCTGAGAGAGAGGTCCTAGAGGTTGGAGGCTGGAATCAGCAGAGGACAGAGGCATGGAAAGAGGCCCCCAAGGGGCTAAGAGAGAGACCTAGAGGAGAGGGGTGAGAAGTGTCATGTGCCTGAGCTTGGGGAGAACATAAGCCTCGAGGGAAAGGCAGAGACCTCAGCAGAACCGCCATTGTGCCTCAACTTGTGACAGGAGTCCAGGATCACCAGCAGCCGACCTTCGCTGAGACAGCGTCTCTGATGATGCCTTGATTTGGACATTTTCAGTCTCAAAACTGTAAGCTTTTTACCTAATAAATTCCCATTATAAAAGCCAGCTCATTTCTGGTATATTGCATTGACAGCCTTTAGCAAACTAAAAAAGCCACCTATATATTTATTTGTCCCATTTTTAAATGTATATGGATTATATCTGCCTTTGTGTAATCAGAGCTTAGCGGCTGTCCCCTTAGCAGCACGTGATGTCGAGTTCTCCTGTTGTGCATTTTGTTCTTAGTACCTGTTTGATGCTGATATCTGCTCAGTGTGCCTCTCCTCCTCTGTGGTCTTGCAGACAGTGTTTTATCTAAAGAAATCACCTTTATTCTAGGAAAAAATGGCTCCCGGATATATTGCCAGCATTACTGCCAACTCCTGTCAGTTTTCATAGCCTCTGAACAACTGGCAAAATAACTGCAGCTGTAGCAGCTGCTATAATACTCCCAGGTACTTTTGCATGTTATTGGTGTGCTGATGACATAGTTTAGAGTTATATAGTATAGGTAACAGTGGATACATTGTATTTATTCATTCATTCATTCTACAAGTATTGAATGCCAGGTGGATACAGTTTGATATTCAAACTTATTTTTCCATTGCTAACAAGATGGCATTTAAAAAATAGTAATTATATATATATTTAAATGGTCACTAGAGAATTCTTCTCTGAACAATTAGTAGGAGGCTTTACAGGCTTATATAGGTTTTGCTTGTTTATTGATTTGTTTTTGTTTGGTTTGGTTTCACTTTTCCCTGGAGAGAGCTGTGACAGAAAGTCAACTTGGTCACATTTAGGAGAGTAAATTCACTTTGAGTTAATGAAAGCAATAGTTTCCTATTCTCCCCCACATACAAGACTTTCGAAGGGTTGAAACGGAGGCACAGTAAAGTCTTGGTGGTATGGATCCCAGGGAAAATGGAGACAGACAGTCCTTTTTAGTCTGTAGGAAGACAAAGACAACCGCATTGTGATTCCTAGTTATCGGGAAGGCTGGCTGCATACGGGAATGGAAGAAGCAAATACCAAGATGTAAAAATATAAAGACTCAAGCAAAGCACAACTATGGCTGATTTTAGCACTAATGGAGTAGAATGAGCCTTCCTTACAGGTACAAGAACCTTTTCAGGGACCTGGATCAGCAGTTGACTGGGATCTCACAGACTGTGTTTGGCAATGATAGTAATCAGGAGTAGGTGACTTCTGATGAAGAAGCTGGACTTCGTTTTGAACCACGTGAGCGTCCAAATTTCTTCCATAATTCAGAAGGGAGAAGCTCCAAACAGAAAATTTGGAACTTCCTGCTAATCTGATAGTAGGGACCTGAGTCTATTTTATGAAAATTAAAACATATGTTTCCACACATTGGATTTCTGAATTTGTAGAAGAGTTTGTATTGGATACAGGTGATCTTTTAGGCAATTTAGGCAAATTTAAACTTGTGTCCATGAGGGTGAGATCACATCTCCGTCTCTGTGCTCTTAGAGTTCTTAGAATCATATTGTTTCCAAAATATTTCTAATTGTGTGACCACTTTATAAGTCCTCACCTTCTTTTACTTCTCACTCATATTGTGCCTGACAATGATATTCTTCTTTATGAAATATTCTCATCCTTAAGCTTCCATGACAATAAGCTTTCTTGATCATTATTCTCTGTCTCTTGCTTCTCCTTGGTGTCCTTTATGATTCTTTCACTGATACTCAATTTTGAAGTTGGCTTTGGCCATTTGACTTTTTTGGCCAATGGAATTTGAATGGAAGTGACTTGTGTATCTTCTAGACAGTGGCTTTTAGATCACCGCCACATCAAAATTCAGGTGGCAGCTCCTCCATCACACTGGATACCAGAGTGAGGATAGCATGGAGCTGAGCTTTCAACAGACCTAAGATGGATATGGAACATGAGTGAAATAATATTTTGTCTTAATTCAGTGAGAGTTTTATATTCCTTGTTACCACAGCAAACCTCCCCTATCTTGACTGATGTAGTAAGAAATACCTAGAAACTGGTGCTACTTCAACAAAACACTAAAACACGTGGAATTAGCATAATGATTGTCTGATAAGTGATCAGAAAACTGATTATATGCTGGAAAGATTATATTTCCTATTTTGCAAAGGTAAAGCATTTGGCAAAACTGTTATCTGTGGTAACTTGGGATGAAGATCATGTACCTTATAAATTTGTTGCTATAGGAGATGGTCATGAAAGAAAATAGTATTCCTGCCCCATTTGGCAATGTGTTAATAAAGAGGTGATCTCATAAATGTATTGGCCAGCTTGTAAGTAAAAATGGAAGGGAATAGAGAGAATGCATGAATCCAGGGACTTTTAGATTTGGAAAAGGAAATAATTTCTCAACACCAACCAGTAAAGAATAAAACTGAAAAGTCCTTTTTGTGGCAAAGGCTGATCAAAACTCAGATTTCTAAGAAGGATAGTTAAAAATATATACCATATACCCATTTATATAAGTTCTGAAAGGATGAAAATATTTGAAAGTAAAGACTAACTCATGATGTTAGATATTATAATCCCATTCCATTTACAAAAATGGCTTGGGGGAAAAGAATGCAACCCTAAGAGGCCAGAGTACACTTCAACCAAATTGAAGATGTGGAACAAAAAAGAAGAGAAGGAAGTATGGAAGAATGAAAATAATGAAATAAATTGTAGCTAAAGAGTTTGTCTAGAAGAGAATGGTGTATGTTGCTATTGGTACGTGGAGCTCTTTGGAATCATATAAATAAAAAAAAACAACTAAGATACTGAAAGAGTTGTTCTAACAACGAATAAGAAACATGGACAAGAAACTCAAAATTATGTTACTGGATAAACCAGTTGAGGAACCTTGGAAAGTTAATCTTGAAGAAAAGAAGGTTAAGGTGGGATATAAAGCATATTTCAAATATATTAAGAAGTGAAATGTAAAGAAAATAACACATTTAGATTCAGAGTCTAGTCCTCATAAAATAGCAAGCACAACTGACTGCTAACACATTTGAACTCAATATAAGGGGTCATAATGGCTTCTGTCTCACAACCGATCAGGTCTCCCTGAAAGAAGTGAGCTATCTATCGTTGGATTGGTCAAGCCAATCCTGGCTATAGGCTTTCTGGAGTTGAAAGGGGAGAGGGTGTTATGGATTGAATCATGTGCTACACAAAGACAAGTTCAAGTCCTAACCCCTGGTTCTGTGGATGAGAACCAATTTGTAAATGGTTGATCTCTGGATATGCTATTAGTTAAGGGGAGGCCAAACAGAATCAGGATGGGCCTCAATCCAGTATGATTGGAGTCCTTATAAGGAGAGGAAATTTGGACACAGCAGTAAGGAGGAGACAGATGGGAGAGAGATGCTCATGTGACAGAGACAGAGATTGACTTATGGATTGCTTGCAAGCCACCACCGGAATGCTACAGACTTTAGAGAAAGTATGGCTGTCCGGACACTTTGCGTTTGGACTTCTAGCCTCTGAAACTGTGAGAAAATAAACTTCTGTTGTTTAAGCCAACCAGCCTGTCGTCATTTGTTACAGCAGCCCTGAGAAACTAAGATGGGGGGTTGGGGTGCAGTATAACTTATTGGATGAAACTTTAGTAATGTTAATTGTACCTTTCATATATGAATATTTACTATCCAGCTATGGTGCTAAGTGATTTCACACACATTTAATTATCAGGTCTACACTACAAACATATGAGATTCCTATCCACAATTTACTGATGGGGAAACTTGTCAAATTACCTATAACTAGTAATTCTCAGAGCTAGTATTTGCTGACTGGCTTTTGAAATATGCCAAATCAGTGCATTCATACATCTTTTATCTATAGCTTTTGCTTGTTGATATTTGCTTCTTCACCTAATGGTTTGTTTTAATGAAATGTGATTAAGCATTCTTAGTCCTCTTTGAATACTGCTTCACAACACAATGAGATGGATCTAGTACAAAGAATTTTGGAATTCAAATCAGAAGACTTACTCTTTAGGGTTAATCGCTCTTTACTGAGCTTCCATGAACCAAACTTTGAACCTGCTCTTTAGTTCTCTGTTTCTTAATTTTTAAGAAAAACTTTACCAGGAACCTATGCCTATTTTACAGGCTTCCACTGAGAATGGGATCGCATGTAATAAATACCTCTTTTTACAAAGAGAATGTGATCTCCTGGCAGATGTTTCAGTCAATTTTTCCCTAACTCACAATGGAAACCTTAACGAGACATACAAGCCTACCTCATTTTATTGTGCTTCGCTTTATTGCACTTTGCTGATATTGTGTTTTTTACAAATTGAAGGTTTGTGACAACCCTGCGTCGAACAAGTCTATTGGTGCCATTTGTCTAACAGCATGTGCTCACTTTGTGTCTGTTAAGGTTTGTACATTATTTTTTAGATGTAATGCTATTGCATTCTTAATAGACTACAGTATAATGTAAACATAACTTTTATATGCACTGGGAAACAAAAAAAATTTCGTGTGACTTACTTTATGTTAAGATTCACTTAATTGCAGTGGTCTGGAACTGAACCCACAGTATCTCCAAGGTATGCCTGTACTTGTGATATGAATTCTTTGTCATGCTTCAGCAAACCACTCCTTCCCTCATTTCTCCTCTTCAGCAAAACAAAGTGCAACCTCCAAGTCTTTTTAGCTTAGGAAAGAGGACTCATCCTAAATTTCTCAGTATAATTCTTTGTTCATTCTTCAGCAACACTGGCAAGGTTCTTCGCTCTATCAAATTCTCAGCTAAATTCTTAATCCACCTTGGAGAAGTTGGCATTAAAATACTTTATTACTATTTATTGAGCAATTGGGTACTAGGCACTTTGTAGATGAGTAGACCATTATTTAAAATTTAATCCTCACAATAGGTATGTAAATTGGGCTTTATTTTATAAATGAAGAAGTCAAAACTCAGAGAGATTAAATAGTTCATCCAGTCCTACAGCTAGTGATTATCAATCTGATTCCAAAGTTCTTTCCAACAGAATGCACCACTTTCTTTCCCCACTTTGTTACTCTGTCTAAGAAAGTTTCCATCCATCCCCAATGGCTCATAGACACCACCACATCACCATGAAATATAAATTTAGTCTGGAATCAAAGGCCCTCCATTGTCCCACCCCATTATAATTCCATGCAACTACCTTTGCAACTACTTTTGCTCCTTTTAAAGCACTCTCTGCTCAAGTCAAGTTGAATTTCAAATTCTTTCCTAACTAGAATTCATGGGAGCAGAACTACTTTTGCCTGTCTTGTTCATAGCTGAATCCCTGGTCCCTACAACAGTATCTGCCACAGTATCTATCAATGAATAGATACTGGGTGAATGAATAAATGAGTGAATATGCTGCTCTGACCTATAT
This sequence comes from Cabassous unicinctus, assembly GCA_029593785.1. NCBI lineage: Eukaryota > Metazoa > Chordata > Mammalia > Cingulata > Chlamyphoridae > Cabassous > Cabassous unicinctus. Next base: position 31,166 of record JAQZBX010014599.1, read on the forward strand.
CTGGACCTCTTCTAGAGTGCCTTATACCTATCTCCATCTATTCAGATATTCCTACTCAATTCTCAAGGTCTCATTCAAAGTTCTCTTCCATGAATAGTTCTTAAGCCCTCAGTCGGAAGCAATATAGGATTACTGAATATATGAAATTTCTGCTATTATATTTGTTTCTAAGGGCTTGGAGGTAGGAAGTAGCAACACACTTGCTAAATATTTACTATCATTGAAATCATCTCTTTACTTTATAGATTGAAATCAGACCCAATGAAGAGAAGTGATTGCTCCAAGTTCACACAAACGGCAGCCAATTACTGTCAGGGCAGAGACGAAATCCAGGCGTTATGTTCAATCCAAGTTCAGTACTCTTTCCACTTACCTAAAAAGTAATGAATTATAAAAATGTAAGTCTCCTGAAAGCTAAGGCTAATTTTTATTTTTATTTTTTTATTCTTTATATTTCCGTAGGTCACCATGTGTGAAAATAAAAGTGGAAAGGAGTTCAGATAGTTCATTGGAAAGACCAGACGTCTCCATGTGTGATGAGGATGGTAAGAATGCGGCCCACAGTAAGTGCATTTGTTTTCCTGTGCTGCCTGAAAATCCATGACAGACATGGTAGCTGTTAAGGCTGAGAAGCAGTGGGAGGCCAGTCCAGACCGTTTGAATGAAAGGATGAAACAAACGAAACAAACTTTTTTGAAGCCAGAGCAGCAGTAATCCCTCTTGTGCCCACTCTAGTGAATTTGACCTCCCAGATATAGATTTGTAAAGAACAAAGTAGCAGTCCATGGAAGGCGATGGGAAAACTGGCTTTACAGGCAAAATCTCAGAAGGAAGGTGGGGAAAGGGAGGGCAAGGGGTGCAGTGAAAGCATGCATTGGGGGTGGACTGTGGATTGCTTTTGTTTCCCTCCCACCCGAATTTTGTTGCCTTCCTAGTATATTTTAGAAAGATGTTAATACAATTTTACATATAAGGAGGTGCAGGTTAGAAAGTGCTGTTTTGTAATTATATTCATTATCTTATTTGATTCTTACAATACTGTGAGGAAGATATTGTCCCTTTTTGGGGAGTGGGCAACGGGGAAGGCTTTTTTCTTAATTTTGTTATGGAGGAGGAAACTGAGGCAGAGCAGTGGGCATTGTAGCAGAATGAGCCTGACAATATCAGTTCTAGTCCAGTAGTTTTTCAGCTATGTTAAGAGGTAAGACCAGCTAATCCTTTCCAGATATGATCTTGCAATAATCAACCATGATTTTAACTTGTTCCAAAAATCTAAAATTGATTTTTAATTTTCTCTCTCTACCTTGCATCTCTCTCCCTTATTCAGTCCCTCTCTTTCTCTTCTCCCCATTCCTTCTCTCTCCCCCTCATCTTCTTTCCCACATATATTCTCTCTTTAGTCTTTCTTTTCCTTTCTCATTCTTGCTCTTGCTGTCTCACTCTCGCTCTGGTTTCCTTTCCATCTATTTTACTCTCGCTTCTTCTCACTCTCTCTCCCCTGGGAGAAGCTAAAGGATAAGTTTTTTTATTGTAAAAAATCCAACATTCAATTTTACAATTTTGAGATTTTTAAAATGTTAGTGATGCTTGTAATAGAATTCCAGAAACTAAAACTATAGAAAAATAATCAAGATCCCCAGTTAGTTGCAAACTTTTAAGACCTGTAATATATGATAATAATGGTGATATTTTATTTCTGTGCCATGACTCACTAAGGGGAATAGGTGTGACATACACAGACGTGCACACAGACTCCAGAGGAGGTAGAACAAGTACAAAGGGAAGAATATAATGAATCTCAATGAAATCAAGTGAAAAAGTCTCTGAGAAAACAAATAGTGCCTAAAATATAAACTGATGCACATCTGAAAACATTTCTCATCTTAAGTTCTTTTAGAGTTTTACTAATAAAGCTCAAGTTGTGTTTCTGCAACTCTAGGTTCCTACTGATATTTTGATCAGTCAGAATGGCATCAAGAACTAGATTTAGTCCACAGTCCAGACGTTCCTTATTAGAGGATATAGAAGTTCACATAACACTGATCTGTACTTTCAGAACTAAAAGGAAAATAGAGAAATTAAAAAAAAAAACCCTCAAACGTATCACTGATTTCTATTTCTGTTCCTTTTGTTTTACCTTGGAAGCCGGGACATCATGGTGGGCAACTGTTCAGGGTTTTAAAATCCAGTCATGCCTTTGTACAAAGTCACAGGCCCTAAAATGTTAAGAAAGAAGGTTTTTAAGTCATTCTCCTTGAACAATGTAATTCACTTTTCAATTGCTAAGTATAAAATAGACAATGTTGGGTTCTCTTCTGCAAACCCTGAAATATATGCAGCTTTGTGGCTCCATCATGGAGAAAAGAAAAGGCAGCAGCAGGTAGAGACTTGTCCCTAATTATGAGCCTAACTTATGCTCAACTGCCATTTGCAAATTGAACCCATGCATACCCAAACCCACGGTCAGAAGCTATATCTACCACACGTAGGGATATCACACAAATTCACAGGATGTAGCCAAAGTAGGTAGATTAAAAACCCGAGGGCAAATTGGCATAAATCTCCAAAAACAGAAATAGATACCGCTGTTTAGCCAAACCCAAGAGTTACCAGTTTATGTAACTTTCCAGTTTATTCTTACACGCACACTTTCATTGTTTGCTCATTTTCTGTCAGTGAAATGCAAGATCTTTTCAGGTGGTTCTTTCACTTAGACCATTTGAGTTTTCACTGCCAGTTTGTTTTTCCCTCTACATCATCCAAGACTTGGAGCAGACACTGCCAAGAACACACTATGCCTTAGGAAAGAGCTGTGGCCAGTTAGAAGTGGGAGGGTGAGCTCGCAACCTGAACTTTGGAAGCTGTTTTTATTCCACAAGCTGCTGTTGTCTTAAGAACTTATGTTGCGGCCTGGAAAAGACAAATAGTCCTCTGAAAATATCTCCACAGGAAAAGCCTTCTCCCCAGTACCTATAAAACATTCATAACACCTTCATTGTGCTGTAAATCCTTAGCAGGAATTGATAACAGTGTATGAATTTTTAATGTAACATTTATAAATGGTTATTAAAACTATCCTTAAAGTAAAGTGTCAGTTTATTTTTAATTAACTGTTGGCTATTTAAGCTCCCAAATGGCCTGGGGAAAGACCAAGAGGCCCACATGTCAATTATCCTCTACTCTGCCCCATCTTTAACCCTTCATTGCCTATTGTCATGAAGACCAATACGAGCAAGCTCTAAGAACTTAAACTCCAGATATGATCTCAGGCATATTTTATTTCTTATAAAATCGTTCTGGAATATCTGTTAGTTACCATGGCTACCACAAAACTAAACTGGGAACTAATCACTACCTGTGCTGAGATCAATCTGTCCAAACCAAACTCTGTATACGTCTTTCCAACAAGAGAAAAAATCAGGACAAAGGGAAGTGATTGGTGGATTCTAGGACTAGACCTAAAGCTTAGGATTCCAACACAGGATCTATGGCATTCTACTTGTATGACCTTGAGCAAGTTTCAGCTTCCTAGACTGTACTTCCGTATCTGTAAAGGCAGGAATGATGCAAACGATTCTACTCTGCCTCTCTCTAAGGGTTATAAGTATCGAATTACAAACTGGATGTAGTTTGTAGTTCTTTACAAACTCTAAGAAGTTATCTACACATATAGTCTCCTCCTTTTTCTTCTTCCAGTTATTGATCATCATTCTCCTGGTCTCCCAGTATGTACTTTCCCATATTCTGAGTCTGTCATTTCTTTCTAGAACCCAGAAATTGGGGAAACCAAGTTTGCTCATGTGCTTTAGACTTCCATTCTTTCTTAGAGTTGGAAATATTATCTACCCAGGGTATAAATTCTTTCTGCATTATCCCCTGAGAATGCCTGTGTGACTTCTTATGACAGCCCCAATAAAAAGGAGCTTACTACATGTTATTCTTAGAAAATCCAATTGTTCTTAACATCAGGTTGATTCTTTTGGGGCCACTGATCCCCCAGATACGTTTGCCCTTATGATTCCCACCAAGATGCTTGGAATAGACTCTTCTTTACTGGCCCCTTGGCTATAACTCTGACTATGTTATATCACATGTCATAAGAAGTCCAACACGTAACAGTCCTTTACCTCCTTTACTTGCCTCAGGATATCACCTAGTCCCATGAAGGCAGTATGAAAATCCAGAAATCCAGATACTAGTGGGTGCATGTGTGTGTGCACAAGTGTGTTTGTATAAATGTTCAAATGTCTAATATTAGACTAGAGGACTTGTTAATGTTCATTGGCAAGTAGAAAATTAAATCCACTGGGCACTCAATTTGCTTAGAGTACATTCAAAGCCCTGCATGGTGTGGTCTTGGATGTGCCTCTGGTCTCCTCTCCCACAACTCCAATTCTGCCAGTAAGGGCTTTAAGAAGACAGACTTACTCACACTCCTCTGAATGAACCAAACCTATTTATTGCTCCGTAGAACTTACATACATTGCCTCTTCTATCACGAGTGTTCATCACATCCTTTTACACCTGGAAAATTCCTAATCCTGCTTTACTATTCCACTTAGGTGTGATCCTCTGGGAAGTCTTCCTTGACCCTATAACCCTGTGCTCACTTTGATTATGGCATTTATCACAGTACAAGGTAATTCTGTGCCTACATTTTTTTTTTCTTCATAACAGTGTGAGCTCCAGAAGAGCAGGTAAAATATCTTATTTGTCTGTTACCCAATTGTAACACAGCACTGGACACAGAGGAGGCACTCAGTGATCATTTGTTGAGTAAGAGAGTACAGATTAAGTTTCAATGCAAGCTTTGTAAGTTCTATCAATTTAAAGGTAAAATGATATATTCTTTTTTGGATTATGCTGTTTAACATTAGCCAAGAGTTTATTCTGTGGTCACAGATGGTGATTCTTTCATTCTAGTCTAGTTACAATAAATCTGAGGTGTCGGCAAAACATCCAAATTTTAACTAGTAGGAAATTGTATGATAGGACTGATTGGGGTTATGACTGTAGATACAAGTCTTTTATGAGCATAAAGTGACTAAATGTGTAAAGAAAAATAATATGAAAGAAAAAACTGTGGACTTTGGGTTAAACACAGTAGATTGAACACAGACTTTATTTTACCGCTTTTTTACCAAACCCTACTAAAATGATAGTAACTGACCAAAAAAAAAAAGAGAAAGAAATAAATCCATGGAGTAAAAGTGAATGAGAGAGGAGTTGATGAATAGCAAGGAATGTGAATGAAATTATGAAAGTAAAAGCCAACAGATAAGTGGTGATTGGTTTTGCACATCAGGGGAGGCTGAGTGATTGGTATCACAGACACCTGCCGGGTGGAGCTGGGATTAGGAGGTTGGTTGAAGGTGTTGGTAAGGAACAGTAAGAACTCTGTGTAAACTCCTCCAAAGTAAGCTGTGATGCCTGCCATTCATTTCCCCTAAAATATAAGGAGATATAGTCCCTTAAAAGTTTGAGCCAGAGAGTCTTTAGTCTCAGGAACATTGAGACTAGACAAAAGGCAAGGCATTGAAAACAGACATATTGATCAGAAGTCTTCCCTTACTTGACTTCTAGAATGCCTGAAAGAAAGCCTATGATCCCAGATAAAATAAATGGATGATTCATCTCTGGAGAAAATGATTGGTCCACAGAAAAGGCCGATATAAGCAGACATCTGTCAATGTAACAACCAGGCCCAGGACCAACCACTTTACAGTGAAGCCTACTAGTTATCACGTTGCACCCTTATACTCTGCTTCTGGAAAGCTTCTTGGTGAAATTTAGATAGAGAGACTATAAACAGCTAGATAGATAGTAGATAGATAGATGATATTGTTAGATAGATGATGATGATAAATAGATGATGTAGAGATAGAGATAAAGATGATAGAGATAATTAAGGCTCATATGAAAGAAAGAGATCAAAATAAATCAATTTTAGAAAATGAGCTTTAGAAAAATAGAAACAATGTAGAAAGCAAAAAGAAAATGTCTGGAAAATGTAATTATGCCTTAGAGAGAAAATGTATATTTAATCTATCATACAAAAGAGATGCTGTAAAATGTTATAAAGAAAGCTTTAGAAAGTTGAAAATATGGTAGCAAAAATTTTAAATACATATAACTCAAAAAATGCCATATTAAGATTGAGGAAATATGCCAGAAAATGAATGAAAAAAAAAAAACCAAAATACAAAATAAAAGACAAAACAGAGGATTAATGCAGATAGTCTAATATATGGCTAAAGGTAGTTGCAGATAACAGAGAAAATGGAAAGAAAGTATTTACCAAAGAAATAATTTAACGAGGACCCTTGGAGTACCCAGCATATCAAAGCATATCATTATAAGATTTCAGAACATGATGAGTAAATCAAATATCCTTAAAGCTTCCAAGAGATAAAACAGGTTATATACAAAGGGCTGAGAAACTGAATGGTGCCTCACATTGGAATCTGCCAGTGGAGAAATACCCGAACATTTCTGAGAGAAAATTATTTTAAACTTAGAATTCTATCCACACACCATTTATTTAATTTTTTAAAGGAGGTACTGCGGATTGAACCCAGGACCTCACACATGGGAAACAGGTACACAACCACTGAGCTACATCCGCTCCCCAACCATTATTTAATATTAATAACAGTATTTCAGACATACAGAATTTCAAAGACTTTATTCCCATGTACAATTTATCAGGAAGATGGAGAATGTTTGCCAAAGTAAAGAGAGAGTAATCCAAGAAAGAGGAAGATAAAAGAATCAGGAAACAGTCATGTATTAGTCAGCCAAAGGGGTGATAATGTGAAATACCAAAAATACCCTTTATAAAGGGTATTTATTTGGGGCAGAAGTCCACAGATACCAGGCCATAAATCGTTAAGTTTCTTCTCTCACCAAAGTCCATTGCCATGTGTTGGAGCAGGACAGCTGCTGACGTTTGCCAGCGTTCAGGCTTCTTGGGTTCCTCTCTTCCCGGGGCTGCGTTTCTCTCCGGGCCCAGCCCCTCCGGTTCCTCCACAAGGTCAGCTGTAGACTATCAGGCGAACGGCTCACCTCTCTTCTCCCAGGGCCTTCTCTCCAACATCAAAACTCCAACATCAAAACTGCTTCTCAAAAACTGCTGCAACTGTGTTCTTTGTGATGCCTTTTATATTTTCTTCCCCCACCCACCAAGGGGTGGGGCTCAACACCCTACTGAAATGGCCCAGTCAATGCACTAATCATAACTTAATCATGCCCAGATTAACAGATCAGTTTA